>JAPMAF010000729.1:0-13104 GCA_026537445.1 Silvatares holzenthali
AGCTCCTTTTACTTTACATTATGTACATATCTTCTTTTAATTATTTAAAATTCACAACCTTCCGATTGATTCATCACCATTCAGAATCAAAAGAGAATTCCTTCTCTTCGTCACACTTCCCACTAGTGAGAGAGCTCCCCTGATGATGTTCCTTCATTTCTTTCGGTCTATTGTCTCCCTGAATGCCTACACCACCATGTTGTCTATCGCAGTCTTGATCTGATCCATTCGTCTTACTGGGATCTTTCCTTTCAGGTTTTCCATTCCATAATTTCCGTCGTAGAAGGCGTTTTCTTTTTCTGGTTAAACGAGCGGAAAACTGAAGATTATATTCAGTGATAATCTGACCAGTTTTTACATTATTTTAAGTTGAGTATGTTTGTTCATTCATGAATAAAAAAAATCGAGAATCGCGGGAATTCCGTTAAATATTATTTCATATTATAACAATTGCACACGATGTTCTTTGCAAGCCTCGCACACTCGTATGCTGTATCGTGGTGCAATTAAGTAATGAAACAATTACGAGTACAGTATGCAAGTGTAGCCAGTGTGTAGTGTACGAGTGCTCGTATAGCTGATTGTGTATACCTACTAGGGATAAATTCTCTGTAGAATCTGTTTTGGTATCTATGATAGAACTCCCTGTATCCAGTACGATGCAGAGTACCTACTACCCACTACCCACTATCCAATTCCCACCCGCCACTAAACTATTGTACATTGTATCTCGCACAGGTGTTACCATTTTATGTTAAACCGCCAAAACATTTTGCGCTCTAGTTTTGTGCATTATTTACCCATTCCCTATCGATACGATCTAATTACAACGCAAAACTAATTCGCAGAGATCAGAAGTCACGTAGGAGCCGAAATTAATTAAATATTTCGTGTTGTGATGCATATTAATTGAAAATGTTTGCACATTTACTATTTTGATTAGTGTAATATTTACTGACGACTGTTAATGGATGCATTGTGTACAGTGATGGATAGTGATAGGTAATTGCCGACTGGTTTTAGTACGAACGCGTAAAACAGCCACCATAGTTTCTACACTCACATTACATCAAGAAATTCACATTATATTTAATAATAGTATGTACATTGTGATTTTTATAACTTATATCTGTGAAATGTCTTCTTTCAATTAAAAAATTAACCGAACAAGAATTCGTTTTGTAATGTCACCGATGACCGAAGATTTTAAGAAAAGATTTGTTTCTTGTAGCGCAACACGTAACACACTGTATGAATGTGTATGTAAACACTCCATCACTCAGGCTTTTTCTCTTTGAGTTACATCAAACGGAGGTGATATACTCATGGGAATTAAGCAGTTACGGCATCTCTACTCCACTATGCTCCAGGTACGCGTGTACTCTTCACTCCACTCCGCTGTTCTACTCATTTGGGACGCTTCATCTGTGTTTACCCCTTTACGAAGGCAAACAGCTCCGAGCGATTGTCTGGCCGCGACATCCTCAAAAAGCGCTTTGAGCTCTGTGTTACATTTAATTCCCATCATCATTCGAATGGCGTGTATCGAAACAACTGAATTTTTCTCGTAGCATCGCAGACGAGGAGATTTTGCCTCGGTTAACGGTACGTTCCAGAATGTGTCAAAGCGCGCCTTAGTTCTCGCTCGAGTTCTTTCTACGCCGCTCAGATTATTTCATCCGTTTTACCATAATAAATATAATAACAAAGTACCCGACGTAAAAAGGCCCGTAAATGCGGCGGCTTTTTCTTTTCATCCCAAATTTATTATACGTATTATCTAATACGGCATGAAAATAGAATTTCTCTTACGGGAGTAATCTGGCAAAACGGATTAAATAGCATTTCGATATGGAGCGGGACCTGAAATTACATTAGCTTGTCCGCCCGTGATACTAAAGCGAATACATTCAAAAGTAACGTTAAACAACCTCCGCCATAGGGCACTGGGCTGTATTACGAGAATAACGATACAACTACCCTCTAGTAGCAGATATACGCAGTGTTCGGTTCCAGTACTAGTGCCGGCACCTACTATCTACCGGGTTCCGTATTGCTAGGTGTTCCACGGGTTAAGATCGGTCTTCACAGCGTTTTGGCTCCGAAATCCTAATACTTTGCTTAATCACTCCGGAATTGGCTTTACGGTACGGTTGCTTTCCGTGGCATATCAGATTAATCCCTTTATCTTGTTTGAGCCCCTGTCTTCTGCACCTCTCTACACTTTCGACTGATTTGTCAAATACATCATTATGACTTTACTTTGATTTTTCCATAATAACTACACACGAACGCGTTGAAAGTAGGTATTATAATTCGTTTTTCCGTAGGATTGGATTGATCCTCGAACTTAGTGAACGGTTATTAGAAATATCGTTTTGTTCGTGGTTTTTTTACTAATGGAATTTATGCGCCAAGCCCGATTCGGGCCACATTGGAATATCACGATGACTTAGTCAAGTGAAATACGACTGCGGAGGACATTGTTTTTTCCCCTATTATCATAAAGTAGTCCTATCGGTGCGCTTTCGCACGGTCCTTTAATTTAATCTTTAATTACGCTCCTGGTGCTCCATTGAATAAAATTATACTTTTTCATGTAAGTGTAATATCTACGTATATATTTCAAAAATGAACAATAACGATAACTAAAAGCAAACGCCATTAAAACCAAAAACCCTAGCAGTGAGTGGTGTGTAATTATTTTATTTACTACTGCCGTAAAACCAAGCGATGCGTGGCACGAGCCAGGAAGCACGAGACGCGAGGCACGAGGCACTGCTGGATGTTTTAGCTTATGAAGTCGATGTTGCTTTTCAAATAAAGTTATTTTCATTTTCGCGCCTTCATGATTTGCACATGCTTTAATAAAATAATTCGATTTGTTTAGTTTGAGATGTGTTCAGGAAAGTATATGAAATTAACAATGCTACGAATGGGGATTTCTTCGGTTGCTTGTTTTGTATGTAGATTTATTTTATTTGTTGATTTATGTATCGTAATATCAATTAATAATGTTGATTCTCTTTTATTTAAGTTGCTTCATCTAATATACGGTTTCCATTAGGGTTGTTAGATATTATCTTGTCTCATTGTACTAAGCCAAAAAAGTTGAATAGATAATTAATAACCACCTACTAAATGTCGGAATTTGCAAATGCACGGACAAAAGAAAAGAAGCTGTTATGTTACGTACTTAAATTGAATGGACTGAAATATAGTACTTGGGTTATATGATAAGGAACGGGATTGAGAAATGTAGCAATTTATTTGAGGTAAAACTTGTATGCGAATAATGTAAACTGTAGAGCACAAGTAAGCCGAATTTAATTTCATCCGAAATTGTTTCTTAAAAATTGTCATCACACCCTGCAACAATGCCTGTTGTTTTTATTATGTGCATATGGATATACTGTATAGTAAATGTTTACAGGTTATCTCTTTAAGTATTTAGTACATCCGACTTATTTTCCAATGTTTCCATATATTTACTATAAAAGTATTGCCAAATTACATTCTTTATACCCAGCACTGTATAGAACAACTGCCATCATTCTCAGCCCATCTCTGTTTAGTTTTCCCGCTGCGACATCTCTCTCAACCGTTGAGCTCCAGCAAATCTTCTGATATCATCCATTACAATTCCATCATATAGATCATCCATTACAATTTCATCATATAGATCATCCATTACAATCATCATCCATTACAATATAATCCATTACAACGTTATTACAATTTCTTCACTTTTGTTCCGTCACATTTTGTCACTACTACACAAATAATACAATAATTACATATATTTACATTTTATAACAATATTAAAGATAATAACGCTAAATTAAATAACTTTCTTTCGGTGACTTTTCACGAAAACAGCGCTTTATAAATTATCCATATAATAATAATAATCTACCAGTCTTGTTAACGGACGTCTCTTGTTGTTCTACGGTTTCCACTCAAACATCGGTACGGCACATCTACTATTTCGTGCATTATTATTATTAGCATGGATAACTTATATAGCGCCGTTTTTGTGAGAATATTACCTCAATGGCGATGCATTCGCGCAACTTGTATTTCCACTTTTTTCGGTTACTTTGTGGTTTTCCATTTTCATAAGGTTCTGTTTTATTTCCTTTGTCTATAACCACTATTAATCTACTGGTTATAAAGAAAGAAAATGAAATAGAATCGTATTTCCACTTTAACCTAGCAAACATTTTAATTTCTCTTCCACCTTTGACTTCAGATACACTCTTTTCCCTTCACATCTCTCAAAATTGTTTCAAGAATTGCACGCTCCATTTCTATGCAACTAGCAGTCTGAGTCAGGGTTGCTTGATCGAGGTCATTGTTTCTACTTAACTTGACGGAACAAAATTAATGTTAGCGTATTGGCTTAAAATTTCCCTTTTCGGCCTATTTACTCGTCCATGAGTCTGAGTGTGGATGGTTCGTGTTGAATTAACTTGTTTATGTGCAATAATGTTGAATGTATTTTTTTCAGCGTCGCGTATTCGATATGAGATCACGAGCGGTAACATAGGAGGTGCATTTGCTGTGAAGAATATGACCGGGGCCATATACGTCGCCGGGGCACTGGATTACGAGACGAGGAAAAGGGTGAGCTTCATATTACTCTGATACTAACATTAATTTGCTACGTTCGATTGATTGAATTATACCACGAGTTTATATGAAATTCTGTAAGTACGGTTATACTAACCAATAGCGATGTACTCGGCTCGCTTTTGAAAGACGGGAATGGGATGCAAAAAAACAATACAACTGTCGCGAAAAAAAAGCTTACTACTGGCAGGAAAAGATTGAGCGTAGATCGAACACTGCGAGCAAATGTACTCTTATACCTAATCCCTTGGAGAAATGCGGGTCTCTAATATAGGCATATGACAGCTAAGAAAATAGCGAAAGTAGTGAGAAAGATATATGATGCAGAAGTAATGGGTAATAGATTGGGAGACGGCCGAAGAAACCCTGACATGATGAATCGAATCTCGATGGAAGACCTTGTTAAATGTCTGCGATGTCTACAAAATTTCAAAGATCGTTTTAGATAAAGTTAGAGAAGAAAAAAGCAAAATCGTGTACAATTGAATAAAAAAGTTTCGAAACTCATTAAAATAAATAAGTGGTATTAGACATAGTCTAAGTAAAACGTTTATTTTTTTTAATTACCGCGTATAACATACGTAGATGCTATATTAGAAGTGGAAAACTTGAAGACAGTAGAATTAACACAGATTGAAGAGACCCAATTTATATGTGGAAAGAAACACAGACGACGAAAGGTCATGGCAGTCGAACCATTTTTAAAAGGTTTTCTAAATATTTGGGAGCAAAACTTGGTGAAACATTGAACGACAGATCATACACAGAATTTACTTAAAGATCACCCCTCTTATTAAAGAATAAACAGACGAGGAAGTTGACTTAAGTAATTTTGACAATACGCCAAAACATTTTTCGAAAGCAAATAGTTTTTCATAATTATTCTGACCGGTTTGAATTTAAAACAATTAAATAAGGTTATTTCTTAGTATGTTTTCGAGCTTCGACCGAAAGAACTTATAACATCCGAAGATGCTTTATAGGTGGACAATAATTAACATAGAGTTGGATAAAAGTAATAAAGATAATGGATTAAAGGAGAGTAAAACTAAGGAGAGATGCACCCAGAAAGCAGTTGAGGGTAGCGATATCTCTTGGACGCATGCACGACTCCCGTTTATTTATTTCTATAAACTGCTAGAATCTTCGCTTTGTAAATATTGTAATTATGCGTCTTTATATGGTCAGTCCACCGCATTGGATATCTCTCTTTAAGTTTTTTGGGGTGGAATATCGAGCGACGAGATACAAACTTAAAAACAATTAAAATATTCTTTCGTACTACATTTCATTAATAAACTCATGTATGTTATATTATACCAAATCAAATAATACGTGCTAAGTTTGCTCTCGCAATCGAAGTATAAATGAAGCAGTCGATATGGAATAAGAGTTTATTTCATATTCAATAGAAGCAATAAGTTTATGTGCTTTTCCCTTAACAGTATTCCAGTTATTACACATTTCTGATTGCGCGTACCATGATAACTCGAATAGATTTATGGTTTCGGTACAATTTATTACATTATCTTCCGAGATTAAGTCGTTACGGGTAGGTACTTAATCATTTCAAACTATCTTAAATATTCAAGTGTGGATGTCATACGAGATACGAGCCTGCGCTCGTATGTATCGGATAGGTACATATTGTACTATATTGAGCCAGCACATTTAAATAATATTACATTAATGAAGTTATATAGCGCCATTTTGTAGACAGAGTTCGCCACAACGGAGTTTAAGTATACACGATGATAGTTCGCAGTCAGTAGCGGATTTCCGAGGGGGGCTCATAAATCAACTTTAAATTAAAATTAGCAGCATTCACTGTATTATATTTGCAATGAATAGTATTATAATACCAGCTAGGGTTTTTCTTATCCAAATTAGAAAAAAACGAGCATAAAAAGCGTCGCGTATTTTAATCACCTTAACCATAGCAAACGTCCCGGTTTCAGATGCTAAACCCTTTTGTGCTCTTTTTGTTTCATCGGCTTAGAGCAAAAAAGGTCCTTCTGTCTCGAGACTTCCCAATAATAGACAGAGCAACAAACTGTTGTATTGGCATCCATTGTTGAATTAACACTAGTTCAACAGGACAACCTTGAAATGGCTGTTAGACAAAATTCACTTTTGCAAATCTTTATTGACACGGAGAACAAAACGAAATAGGACACAAATGAAAAGCAGATCCAGAATAGGATGAAGATATTGGAGGAGAAATCACTAAATTTTATAATGGCATTTTATAAGTTGTAAAGTTCAAAAGCAGTAGCATAACATAAAAGACACTCAGGATTGACTGATAACGGATTGATAAATAAGTTCGTTTCTTATTTCTACGAATGATCATCTCTCGGTAAAAAAAAACTCACTTTAACTGATTCGCCACATTTGAGGATTTAGTCCGGAGGCAAAGCTTACAAAGTTTGGTGTACTGGAATTCAGAAGGGAAAAGGTTCGTCTGTATGCTGAAGGCGTGTTAAATCAGAGGTGTCATACTAAAGAAATCGCCGTTAAGCTACTACTGTCGTAGGTATCATCGGATGGACGGAACTAAACAAGCCTGCGCATAATCACACCAAAGTATCGAATCGGGACAAAAGCAAACCCTCTGGTTGCGGCCTAGAAACATTGAGCATCCTCTACAGGCGTCTCCGGACCAATCGCTTCGCCCCGCAACTACATTTTTACGCTACCTCTTCCTTATACAACTTTGTTATTTTTTATGTTCCCTCTGCAGAGTATCTTCAGATGTACTTGCTCTGAGTAGTAGAGTAAGTCTGATTAATGACCCAACATTCATACACAATCTTCGATCGTTGAAGCACAAATAAAAGGTTGACATGCTGTGCCTGTTTTACCGTTACTATTATGGTAAGTGTTCTTAAGAGTTGATGTCATTGATTCCTCTAGCCACCATCTTTGGTAAGGCGTCACAACACGTTCTTTCACAACATTCGAATGCAGTTGATTTGCACTTTGTAGAACGCGTTACCGGCTACTGTGTTTCCTCTTTCCTATAATTCGAGTATCTTCGAAAACCGAGCGCGGCTAGGTATTCATGAAACAATATTTACCAATTCATTACACTTGCAGAATGCAGAAGCCAATGATGATTGTATAAGAATAACTACAGCTTTGAAGCAATATTTTTATTTTTATGGTATAATTCAATCAATCAATTTGGGATCGGCATGTTTTCGAATAACAATGTGAAAAAAGTCTATACAGATTGGATAATTTTCGCTTTCGAAAATTTGCGAAAAAATTCGAATAACTATTCAACTTAGGCCTATTCAACCTCCGTCATTTCAGCCATTAATTTTAAAATATCGCTTTTGTTCTTCCCTACCAGGGAATGATTTTACCGCCATCATTAATCAATCTGATATTCTAGCCGCTGCGGAGTTCGCGTCAGTCGCAGTGGGTCGAGCGGCCTCTCCCGCGGTCAACTGCACGGAATTACCTACACCTGCTCTGCCCTGCTCTTTTATTCATGTACTTTTTCAGGTCCAGAGTGCCGATGCCATTGCACTAAATTGTCTAATTCTCGTACCATGATAATACCTTCACTCATACAGAGTTATTCTTGTTCTCAGCGTTTATAAAACAAACTGTACCGGACGACCTTTAGTAATAAGGTTTTTTCTATATTCTCCAATATTTTATATATTAACGCATACAGTAACATTGAACAAATAGAGTCGAAAAATATATGTAAAATAGAATATGAAATTATTACAAACAATATTTCATCATGCGTGTATGTCGGGACGCGTGAAAGTAAAGGAGGCAAGGGTTGTGTATCAGGATATAGACAAGTGGCGCTCCACTCTCTCTGCCTAATCCCTTTGGGAAGCGGTCTGCTGTTATTTATGTACAGTACTAATTAGCGCAAAATAATTATAAAGAACACGATATGTAAAATAATAACAAGAACAAAAATAATAATAAGCACAAAATAATGCGCAAAATCTGTATGTGTGTATGAAGTAAGTTCCGCATGGTCAAACGAAAGGTATGTAAAAATAGTAGTAAAACAAATATAAAGAAATCGTTACTTAATTAAGGTAATACCAAAAGTCTCAACAACTATCGAAAATATGCGTAATTACATAATTATGTTAAAGGCTAGAAGTATACTTCATGAGAAATCTGAGAGGCACTTTATCGTATTTTCGTAACATCTCATTGTAAATAATTATTTTAAAATTGACGTATCTTTTATTCAGTTAAGTTATATTTGCAGTGCTCTGCGTAGAAATTCGATTAACTCTCTCGTTTGAATATCGCTAAGGAAATGTATGTATATGTAAACGGAAATAAATATCTCGTGCAGTAATATTTTTCCGTGCATGAACTCTATACAGCCCTCTTGAGCTTTCCCATCACACGGATATAATCTCGTGTTTCTCTCCCCTCACAGGCTTCACTATCCTCGCAGCCTTCCAGCCCGCCAGCTGCCAGCTGCCAGCCCTCGGCTCCACCGCTCCGCCGCCAGCAATTTACACTTGCTGTGTAGCAATATAATACAGCATAATTGTACATCTTGCACGCCGAGCATACGAATGGAAATAATATTTTTTAATAGTTCTGTAATAACCAACGTTTCTCTCGTTTTCTCGTTGGAAATTATTCCATTGGGCTACGTAGCGCTGTACAGAAACGTTTTAATAATATTTTTTGGGGGTTTTAACGAAATATTCATCAGGTAGATAGGTCACTAGATCTCACAAAGTCAAACGCGTTTCAAGACCTAATGTTTATGCACAATGGCACTTTTTAATTTACAGTTTTGAATATATTTTTAATCAATCACTGTCAAAAAACTACATATATTAATTTAACCCGCCATATTAACATAATAAATGCTTTTTCCATTGAAACGATCAGATGTATAGACTGATACTACTTGTGTAAATTATTGTGAGTTAAATTAAATATCAAAGTATAGCTGATAAGAGACTAATAAAAAAAAACAATCAAGTAGCATATCCATGCACCCAATTTCAATCTACTTATAGGTATACGTTCAAGTCTCAGCTCGAGATATTTGCACAGCGCAAGCTGCTTAGGATTTGGTATAGAAATAGTGCAAGATATGTATGGACATTGTATATCTATGTATAAAATATCTTGTGACATGACAGAGGATTATCTGTAGAGTCATTCAATATATTTATGAATTAGTAAGGAGAGAAATTTAGCGAGTTCGTATTTGGCTATCCATTTGCAGTGACCAATCCTCATTAAAAAAGTATTATATCGTCTTAATATACAGTCATATACATAATACACTGACAGCATAATACACTGTTTTGTTATTTTCCCGAGAGAACCTCCGAGGAAATAGCGGATGTAATTTGCTTAAAGATCGCAACATTCCGTGATGAAACCGACTAGCGATGAAGTATGCATGCTTCCGCAAATCTAAGTGCTCCAACGTTAAGACGTTTGTTACTTTGTTCCTGCAGAGTACCGAAACTGAGATACAACCTCGCGATAGAGAATATTGTAGGAATTTCTTTAATCGCGTTAGATCTTTTGAAGCAACGGAACTCTGATATTTTTATCCGCACTGAAAAATGGTTTTTTTTTCATTTCCAACTCAAAATGTAGCAGAGAACACATTTTTTGTGCATAATATTTGTATGCTTAACGTAAATTATAATCTTCCGAAATGTGGTTTTCGCAAACTGGTAAAAGTATTTTTTGTTCACTAGAGCTCACCAACTGCCAGATAATTTATTTACTCTGAAACTTTTTTGATGAGTCGGTGGATTAATACTCGAGTAACAATAACGTAGCCTCTTAAATTTTTATTGCGTAATAACGTATAGAAAAGAAGTTCAGTATTTCTTCGCCTTTGACAAGTTACCATAAATTCGTCAACAAAGACACGTTAATGGGAGCCTGAACCAGTACTCCGATACACTCTACGTCAGGCATGTCAAACATATATTGTATATTACATTCGACATCGTAGTATTTGAAAAAAAACTCCATGGAAATCACTAAATTGGTATATTACGTTATAAACAACGTTTTCATTTATTCATATCTTAAGGTAATTTAATATTTGCCAATCACGAATCTGTAAACGTATATTAAACAAATTTATTTTTATACGAAATACGGAGCAAACAAACGTTAACAATCACACGATAAATCCTAACAAAATTGATACGATAATTAAAATAATAATAACGTGTTATGAATCATTCTAATCTGTGGAGTATTATAAAAATATTTGATATATTCTTATGATTGTCTGTTTTTATGCCATTCTAATATATGATGTATGAATGACGTAAAAAAATAAAATAAACAGTAAAAGAAGCACGTGCAATATTTAACTTGACATTATAGATCTGTAATAACATTTGTAGAATATTTTATATTCTGTGGGATAATTGATACCTTGCAAAAATCTTAAACCAACAGGAAACTCTTCTTATATGTACTTTGAATACCATAAAAAAACTTTTTGATGATTTACTTCAGTTGTTTGTGATTGGGACAGCTTTGGGAATTCTCGGCATAATACAAGTATACATTTTTACGGTTAATTTTAATTAATGTTATCAATGAAAAGTGTGTTTTTATTGTGAAGGTGATTTAATTCAATACTTGATACTACATCTACACTAAGTCAAATGCGACTTGTAGCGTAGAGAACTAAGTCTGAAAATGAGCAAACTCGCTCCCATACGTAGGATAGATCAGAGTATAAGTGCTCGTATTTACCTCCGCGGCTAGTAGGCCAGCTGAACGCACCGTTGGTGAATCAACAACGTGCTAGGAATCATAAAACAAGCCGCACACAGTGTGATGGTCTCATGTTTGACGCGCCCGCCCCCGCGCCCGCGCCCGTCCCCGCCCGCTCTGTGAAGTCACTAGTTACTTAATGCTTTGGCGGTCTTTGTGGAAATGCACTTTGGGCAGGGATAGTTGCTACGTGTAATGTATATTATAAAGGCCTTTTTGGTGACAGGGTGCACGCTACTAACATTTAACGTCATTGCCATCCTCGGCAACGGTCCCGTGGCAGATTCGAGGGGTCGGGCATCCGCACCTTATTTTGGCCGTAACCGACCGGAGTATTATTTTACACCGACCCGTAGGTTTTGCACTTTGGTAACTTAAAAGGAATTCAATGTACACTATTTGAAATTTCACCGCACATTGGTCTTTTCGATTTATCGTTTCAACGTTTAACGTACCGTAATTGTACGTGACAGCCTGTTTCCAAACCCATCGTTAAATTAGTGAAAAGCGCTGATTTCCCTTTAATCTTTCAAATTGTTTTATTCCGACGCATTAACTCCCCAATATTGTCGTATGTTGTGGATCACATTCAATCGTTCATTTATTCATTACAACCTTAAAATAGGTAACACATTAAAAATGAATTGTTTTAAACAAAAACTATTCTAAAAAATGTGAAACGTGTTTAATTGTTTTGAGGTGTTTAAAAGTAAACCTTACGGCAATACCTAAGTTTGAAAGCGATGATTTTTTATGTAAATTTCTTAAAAAATATACAGGATTTTAGAACATTAATAAATTTGCGTATTTCGCGTATTCTGCGTAGTTTTCGTTGCATATTGTACAGCAAAGTACATATCTAATTCATTTATAGTAACGCTGTCCATACAATCAACAAGTCAATAAAATAGTAACGGCCTTCCTATCCTATTCATCTCTCCAAAGTAACTTAAACCGATTCAGCTAAATATATCATTCTTGTCTCGTGCATGATTTATCTTTAGCATTGAGAACATAATACATTTCACTATGTTAATGTACATTCAGCCTCTGCGTATACGTATACGTGTACGTGTACGTGTGCGGAGTACACTGTACACCGTACCGTATGAAGTATGTTCACGTTCTCAACGGTCAGAAGAATACCCCGACCATCCATTAGCGAATAGGTACTGTAGCGTAGAAAAGCGAGAGAGCCTACATCTAGTATAATACGTGGATCATAATATTATATATTTTATGCCATCCTTATTCGGCGGATGTGTTACACATTATGTTATCAACAGCCTTCGCCGGAGAAAGTTATGCAGACGTAGAAGGACAATCTATGCTATGTTAGTTACTCAATTTAAATTCGTGCAAATATAAACCCTTTGAATACGTTTAGCATGTCATTTTATGGCAACGTGTAATACATATTGTATATATGATAATATCGTAAGTCTGGTAACGTAAAAGTTTTTACACAACATCGATTTTCTCTTTGTTGCTAGTAAATTTTGGGATTTCGCATTGAACTGTGGATTCGTGTGATATTGATGTTCATCAAGAAACTTACACTTTTCATTCATAATATAAGATAATCACACAGTATGTTATAAATCAATCAAATCAAATCCGTTTGTTTATATAGCGCCATTTAGTAAAATAGTTTCACCTCAAAGGCGCTTCATTAAAACTCTTTTTGAAGAGTATGGTTTT
>JAPMAF010000730.1:0-13094 GCA_026537445.1 Silvatares holzenthali
ATATTCACAAAAAGTAGCGCTACATCAAACATTTCAGATTCACACGTACAGTGGTATTTTATATCTATAACATTAGTATAATATATGATGAACTTCGTTTATTTTCATTATTTATTAATGATTGTGCATTATACTTATTTTGCAAAAAATTGTCATTTTTTAGTCAAAAGCCCACCATTCTCAAGAATGATCGTTTTTGTTATAAAATGAATTCGAAAACAGTCAGGCTATGACCGAAACACATAATTTTTTATTAAATGAAAATAGTAGTTGTGATACAAAATAAGTAAAAGACGTTTAGTACCAATGGAGTACCAAAAAAACATTGAAGAAAAGTGAAATTATTTGTGATCTTTTGTGAACTATATGTAATAATATCGTTTTATTTTATCGAGAAACGAATCTGTGTCCTACATTACAGTATTTTTTAAGTAAGTCAATAGTTAATCATTCGTAAATACAAACTTTATTTCTGCGTCATGGCAAATACTGCCGTATAATTTACAAAATTCTGATCATTTGGTGCAGGAAATCGAAATATGATCGGAATGCCTTGAAAATTCAGCCCGGAATACCGGGGAAGTTAGGAAGGAGCTCAAATGAGATGGGTACAGCTCCTTCCTATGCATTTTGTCGCGACGGCATTATGAAACTTTCCAGGCCCGATCGCTGGCGCCGCGACGCGTGGGTGGCGTGACTCGTATTTAATGTACAGCTCCATAGGTGGCGCGCGTCGTCCCAGCGGAAAAAGGCTCAGTTCGCAAGCCGCCACCGTCTCGACCGGACGCGACGCGACTCGGCCCATGCTAAATGAGAAACTTTTCAGCACGTATATAGTGAAGTAACTTTCTGACAGGCACGCGTTAAATAAAAACTGGGCGTTACGTGATCAAAATTAACCGTTGAATATTTAAAGCGTTCCGTCAAAAATGTTATGATTCGAGAACTTTGTACGTTGTTCTGTGATTGATCTGTTAAAAGACATACTTCTCAAATAATTGGGACGTTCAAGTAATATTTTTTGTATTCAAATGACATAATGTGAAGTAATAACTGAAGACTAAGTGAGGTAAGTTTCATTATCATCCTGTTTTTAAATTATTTTTAAATATTCAACAAATTTCAAGATATTTTCAATAAATTGTTATATGCCTACGCACGTTTTAATTGGATAATGGTTAATTTCACTATCATTTTATCTCACTTTGTACTTGTTTATATGCTTTTACGTAAGAATCAAAAAGGTTAACGGTCCTTTAAAATTATTCATAGTTCAATAGGCTTGAATAATATTTTATAGATATATTCTAAATAATATTTTCTAGATATATTCTCTATATTTTTAATTACGTATTAACATATTTTATTTTGTTTAAAATTACATTTTAAATTGTTTTTTAGTATGCATTAAATTGTATTAAATGAATCGTTTTCAACTTAATAAACAAATAAGTACACATCATATTGAGGGACGTTTATATCTTGTAATATTTCTACAATAATTTTCTGTAATGATTTCTATAATAAATTTCTGTAATATTAATATCGATTAAAAAAATATTAAATAAGTTAATATTATTAATTTACAATTATATACGAATGCCTTAATTATTTTTTTATTTCACTAAATGATTCATGAATTTGATTTCAATATCAAGGATGGGCATTAATCACCAAATATGTGCATTTCAAAGTAGACACACATCCCAGTATCTTTATTTTTTGTAAACTGCCACTGCTCAATTTAAAATACTTATTTTGGTTACATAATAAAGTAAACCTTCACACAGCTTTGCCAATTCTTTTCCATGTGAATCGAACAACCGGCATCTCTGTTTTCTTTCTGCTAAAACATAAGTTTCTTTAACCTTTTCTCCTTATACTCTTCATTGCGAACTCCTAATATGATAAATCATTTCGAAGAACTTTCTGTGAAGAAGTCGCTTTTAAAGTCATGTTTCTACATTCAAAACAATAGCTTAAAAGTGTTTCGAATAAGAAAATAATTATTAAAATCAATATATATCAATATTTCTAATGTAAATTAGAAAGTAACAAATTGATAGATAAATATTAAAACAAAAAAGAAATTGAATTAAGATTAAACTACTTCATAAACTTATTCTTGTTAAGAACGAATAAATAATCTCCATCGTAAATAATTCTGTTTGCCGTAAATTTCTACAATAATCACCAATAATTGTAAATCATTAATCAAATAATAACCATCAATTACATTATAGAGTAAATCATACGTTATTGAATGCTTTTGTAAAATATTACCACAGTTTGCTCGATAATTTGGTACAATATGATAATTTATTCAGATAAAATATTCTATAAAATTATGAACTACAGTAAAAATATAATAAACACATCTTTTACTTTTATTTGAACATTCCATATTATCGTTTTTGAGTGTGGTAACCTTCGAGTAAATAACACTTTATGATAATTGTATAAATTAAAATATCTGAAGAAGGTTGTATTCGTTCTGAACTGGTAAAGTGTGGTAGATCTTGTATCACCCTGGAGCAATATCACCGTTCACTATCGCATGCCTCATAAAATTGAATTATCCATGTTGCGTGACTAGAACTGAACTTGCGTAACTAGGTTTTCTTTCTCCCCCCTGCTACACGGTATTTACATGTCTAATTGCACCGATTGTTATAGATTCAGATTGATGTGTTGTATCTTTATATGTACAATAGTATAAAAGAAGCACAATTAACAGAAATAAAAAAATATATAAGACCACAAAGTCAAGCATGTCTAGTAAGACTCGGTTAAAGCACATAGGCAGCAGTGATAAACTCCTCCCTATTGTACATAATGGAAGCGTTTTTAAAAGATGCACAGATGTCTAGTTTCTGTCATTAAAATAGTTCATTTTTATTTTATCATTAAGTTAAACAGAACATCGAATAACTGTAATATAGCTTATATTTATTTTTGTAATGTCATGTAAACAATAAAAATTTAATATTCATTATTTTGGTCACACCAAAACCGTTATTATGATATAAACTATTTGAATTAAATCTCGATGATTTGCGAAAAAAATAAATTAACGATTTCCAGGCGAGTGCCTGAAATATGTAAACGATTTTATCTGTCTTAGCAATAGGTTCACAAGAGACTGTAGAATAATCAAAGACAATCATATGGTAACGGCTTTAGATAGCAAAATTAATCGCATCATGTATTCTATAGCCGATAATATTTTTTTAATAACTGTTCATGATACAGTCTTAATAACTATGTTGCAGTGTGTGACATGAAATATTAACCATCAATTTAAATAAACGCATCACGTTTACTTATTTATTTCTTTGCAAATATTATCTATTATTATATCGATGCAAGCGTCGTTGTAGTGGACTCGGTCTATAAAATGACGCTATATAAATAAGTATTATTATTATCAGAGCTAGTTTAGTAGAACATTCGCGTTACAGAGGCATAACAATATATCTAAGTGGAGATATGTATATAACAAACATTTGAGAGTATTACTACGTATACCTAATCGATATTGGTATTGGAATAGCAGAAGAATATGGTAGGTATTTCAGCTAAGTTCTAGCTCCGTGTTGTTTTCTCGTTAACTATTCGAGGATCGTCGGCGTCACGAAGCTTCGCTGCTCGGTTAGTCAACAATCACTCGAGTCTGTTAGCATATCCTTCATTCATGTGTGCGATGTTCACACTCTTCATTTGATTTCTTTCATGCCTGCACGCGTGCCGATATTATCGTGTAAAATATGTAAAACACCGTATTATCCACGGAGAAGCGTGGTTATGATAGCCTTTGTACTGGATCCGGAAGAAAAGCGAGAAAATGAATATATTATATGTTGATATATTATACGGCATCTGAATGTGAATAAGTAATTTACTATAGGCTTTGTATTGCGTAGGTGTTACGATCACTAAGAGAATTTTCTGAAATTCAAGCCGGAAAACGTGTTCGCACCTCGTGTGCTGAATGATACAGGAAATGGAGGCAGTCTCAAGGGCTGTTGGATTTATTTTAAGCACGCATTTGTGTAAATACAACAAAATGCGAAGAAGCAAAGTCGCTGGAGGTGTGAATAATAGCTTTAAATCATTTTCAAAAATTTCATTATTTACTTAACTTCCTCTTTAACGTGATATTATAGTCTCCTTTCAGCCGTTTCTACTCCCTTGCGTATGTTTTATTAATAACTTATTTATTAACAATAATAAAAACATACATGCAGGTGTAAAACGCTTTTAATTCATTTTATTATTTCATGTATCATAATCACTATCATGAACCACTGAAGTGGAAATTGAATCAAAGTTTACAAATGAAGTAGATATCTCCCATATATTTAAATAATATAATAAGAATCTTATAAATTACAAGAGATTTAAATTTCATTGCTGACAACGTGCATACTAAAAGTATCAACTTGAATACTCATATGAACATATATTTATATTTTTTTTCCTTCGGGAATAAATTCATGACCATAAAATGTTGGAGTGCATTGATTTATTTGCTTCCAATCAAAATTTTATTCACACTCATTGAATCTTGCCCGAGCTAGTGCGGTCGATCAGCTTCCTTTTGGTGAGTGCTTTTCTGGTTCTTAACGAGTTATCTGATTCGACCTTGGACTACACTAATCAAGTCGAATAATTTAATACATTTAAATAATAGTCTTTTTCTACTTGAAATTACGTCACACGGGAAACGGGTGGTTTTGAAATGAACAGTGCTTATTTGATTATCAAGGAAAACGGATAAACAATATCTACATTTGATTTGTAAATAGGTATGGAAAATTATGTCACTCAAAATACGGGTTTCAAGTCATCAATGCCTCTTAGTCAATCGCACGCATCACTTTTGTAATCTCATTTGGCAGCTCCTTTAGGTACGCAAGTCAGAGATTTTTAGGTAGTCATGTCGTTTTGTGACATTTTGTTTGCTAACGTTTCGGATTACATTGCTGTGTTCATCTTCAGGGCGAGTCTGTCTGTGTAAAAAGGCAAGCAGACTATCTTTTTTACATATACAGACTCGCCCTGAAGATGGATACTGCAATGTGGTCCGAAACGCTGGCAAACAAAATGTCACAACACGACATGACTACCCAAAAGTCTTTGACTTGCGAATCTTTTGGTTGTGAAAGCCTACGAAAATCCTTTTAGGTATTTTAAAAAAATGTAACGAAAATGTATGAGAGTAACTAATATAGAGAATTTATTTCTCTTTGGTTTCGGGTGTGTGGTAGGAACGTTTTCTTCATCTAACTTGACTGACGTTTTCTTTAATGGTCATACATCTTATCTACGATTATTGCAACTATCGATGAAACCAGCAATAATTTTTTGGTTGATCTGATCACACCCTTGATTCGGTCCCTGTAACTTATGCCTTAAACAATCACATCATAGATCTTTTGTATTAGCCATTCTGCACTCATTCGTTCTACATACATGACAAAACCATCTCAAAACAACATTCTTAATTTATTAAATCATGCATGCACCAGCTTCGCATGTATTCCTTATATCTGTATTGCATATTATTATTTTTACTGTGTCATACATAATTTTACCACATATTCTTCTAAGAGATCTTTCATTCTACTTTAGTTCTTCATGACAGGTCAAGGTTTTACTGTTCGTATATTAAGAGAAGAATTAAATATAATCCATCAAATTAGTTAAATTAAAAGTGAGATTTATCACGAAATAGAAACCGTTGAGTCATTTTAAAAAAGGTGAGAAAACGTATGACTAAATATCACATAGAAAAGGAACCTTATAAATTCCTTCAGTGTCAAAAATGGGATGGGTTTTGGGTTCTTCTCGGTGCTATGTTTACGGTGTAACTGTTCCACTTTATTCGCTGGGTCTTTCCGTTCCTCTTGTTGAGCACCCGAGTTTCGGCCATGCCTATGTATACGTAGGCACAATACGCATAACTGTTAAATCATACTCAGCCAAACGGCTCTCAACAAAGGGATGGTAATATGTTAACGTATTTTCATGAATCTATTATTAAGCAAAACACCTTAACACACACTTGTACGTACGTGCGCGTGTAGCAAACCTTTCAGTCCCGTTGTTTCAGCACAACTCGCATGTATCATATTATAAAACATCCTTAGATCTTCACTTAGGTGTATTAACCGCCCTTTGTACTATTGCCATCATTCACCAGTGGGAAGGTTCGCCTGTTTGCCCGGCGCCACTAATAACATACGAAATTAATCACAATGCTACGTATCTCCATATTATCTGAGATCCTTTAAGCCCGACCGAACCGAACCCAAGGAGAAGGCAACTCGAATTCTCCGACTAATTTCGGTTTGTATTCTGACACGACTGAGGGTGAATCGAGCAAATAATCAAATCGGCGAGGAATATTGCTACAATTTACATCGCTTCATTATGCTCTGGGAATTATTACATTTTCAATTTAATAATTAACGTACAAATTTAATCATACGCATAGTAGGAATATTTTGGTTTTACATTCACTTTAATATTACGGATATTAACTTTAATATAAAGACATTCAGAACATTTGCGTTATACAAATAAAAAACGCATACAAAAAATCATCTATGTTTCCAGAAGTGTTCATATTCATAGTCGTTTGATATTATCCTTGCATCGAAAGATGAAGAAGCAGTTATAGACACGAATTAGAAAATTCTACTCTACTTAATTTTCTTAGTCCTTAATTAAAATGTATTTTATAAAAATAGGCCACAATATAATCGAAGAAAAAGTGAAAAATTAATTTAGAAATTACCTACATAAATTTAAAATTGATAAAAGGTGATACATTCTGAATGCTTATTGCGTTTTATCTTATTAATTTATGTGCATTATTAATAACTAATCAACACAACTGGTTTGGAAGTATTATGGCATAAAATTGACATTGAACAACAGCGATGTTACAGGTATTTACTACAGCGCAGGAGCCAAATGAAAAACACTGGCTATTTTCATTATCTACTATTGCAAGGTGTATTTGTCTGGCAAGGAAAGAAGAAGTTGTATGCAGTAATATTTTGATGACGTCATCTATTCTATTGTTTTACAACACTCTGTGTCTTCTATTAATTTTTATATCCACACATATTTAACGCTAAAAAAGGTTTGTTTTAAAAATTAATTAGTTTCATAAAATTGGAATAACAACATGCTCGTAAGTTTAATTGTAGTAAATTAAATACACACAAAATTAACTGTGATTAAAAGAAACGTAAAAAATTTAATTTTATTAATTGTGTTTCAATGATTAGGACAAAAAAACAATTTTATTTTAAAAAATCTACATAAATAAGAGCGAATGAGAGATTAAATTAGTTTAATATAGGATAATTAACAAAATATTGTAAATTTACATTTTTTCGTTCTAAAATAAACAGTTTCACAGCAAAATGTTTACTGATCGTAATATTCCGTAATCTATTTTAATAAATGTTAATGGAGCATACTGAGTAATGTTTATATCGATGCTTTTTCAAATTACTTTTTAAACCATAGATATAAAATATCTCGGCAAGAACAAAGAATTAAAACTACAGTATTGTTTTTGCTGTGATGCTTTGACAGTCAAGTTATTGCTACAAAAATCGATGACAACAAAATATTCGTCACCCAAGAATAATCATCCGGACAAAATAAGTAATATGTATATGTTAATGTAATTCATATAGAATTTGGGCAGAAGGTTTACCAATTTACTTAAATTGGTAAAATAAAACCTTTTGTCCAAGCTACAAATAGCCAAAAACGATTGGCATTATAATCTATGTTGCTTAAATGAATAGTATGCATCTCGAAGATATGTGGCTTTAACGGAATTCTGCCGTTTGCTACGTACCATATAAGACAATAGCATTATTATAATAGACATTCCCTAGTTGTGTAATCTTTTGTTTAAGTGAACAGAATTGGCAACCTAGATAGAGCAATTTAAAGCTTTGGACTTATTTATCTTAGATTATTTGGAGTTTATTTCAATAAGCTTACGTCAACTAAGGAAAGATTAGACGCTGCATCATTGATATTTATAAAATATTGACCGAAGAACGCAAATCAGTAAAGCCAATATAGTAATATGTCAAACGTGTTATTCTATAGTAACATGTCAACTTTACAAGTAAATAAAATATCGGTAGTAAAAACCCGTATTCTTTAATTTAATTTTCCGTTTTTGTTGCGACAGTATTTAAAGCAAATTTTATATAGAATTATTTAAAAACGGCCACATTGAAATTAATGTTTGAGTAAATCGTATATGAATCCTAAAAAACTCTGGAAACGAGTAACTGAATAATTTCAGATATTCAATCAGGGTTTTTATTCCCCAGCGAACGTAAGCTTTTCAGTCAAAACGTTGAGACGTATTATATTTTACGCGTTTGAGAAAGGACAGGTGCAGTAAAAGGGACTTAGGAGTAAGGAGAAAAAATGTTGATTTTGGACAGATACAGGACAGGATTACGATAAGGGCCGGAAAGGGATTCCCGAGGGAGGCAGTAAGTTCTTTTAGGGAATCATGGAGATGGAATGTCTCTCGGAGACCAGATAAGATGATGGGAAGAGAAAAGACTTGTCCGAAAACATCTCGAAGGGGAGACTTTATTGATGCGACGTTGATAAGGAAAGCGTTCAGGAAATAACAAAATTGTCAAATACACTTTTCCTGTTTATTTTATTCAACCACCTGTCAAGATTGACAATTGGTCTATATAAACTGTACAAGATTTTGTGGCTATATCAGAGCTCAGCAGATTAGTTAACATAACTATTTTGAATATATAGAAAAATAACTTTTTCAAGAATATTTATAGAAGCTTGACAAAATTTTAAATCAGAAGAGGAGAAAATTAGTTACAATTGTATGGATGAGTTACTAATTCACACAATGCACTTCATTACAAAAGGTTTGGTTTGGGATGCATTTTAGGTTGTAAGTTATCGGCATTCTTGTCGCTATCTTTATAGATTATACTACAAAAATGATAAGTACAAATACCAGAGCGTAAGAGTATAATGGCATCAAACTGAGTTATGATAAAAATTGGCAGCTAATAGAAATTTCGGAGATTATTGGTTTTATTGTTTATAAAACTAGTATTGATATTGTCTTTAATTTTTATCTAAATGAGAGTAGTATGAATATTTCACTAGAATATATAATGTAATGGAAAATTAATGCACAATCGTACCCTACAACGTTTTAATTGTAGGCCAATTCTTAGACATAAAGAATAGACAAAGAAAATGACAATTTTTTAATCATGTTGAATAATATTAATATAAAAGTTGAGTTGAACAGTTGTGTTTAGGTTAAAGTCGTGGCCATTGCGCGGCGTGATATAATACGGTTGAATAAAGATAATACGGTCGAATAACAATGAAGGTTATTAACCAAAATATAAAAAAACGCTAGCACGTCCTCATCCGTTTTGCTTAAAAAGGAAACACTAAAAAAGCAAACGGAAGAAGTAACGACAAGTGTCTTAGATACAATCAAGGTGTCCCGCATAAAAACTTTTATTTACAAGAATAAACCCGGCGTAGCGACCTCTTTCGTATCCCGAGAACTGAGGTCTCTTTTTCTACCCTCCGACAACAAAAAAGACGAACTCCGGGCGCGCTGAGGAAACACGAATTTAAAATTCATGGTCGAGGATACATGCCGAGTCCTTTAACGTCCTTTGTCGATGAGGTTCGCGATTTCTAAACCGCCGGCGCGTGGAATAGCGTGGAATAGTCCCATTCTCTCAGCTCTCTCGGCGAGTGCGGCTGTGGCACACTTTACTCGCAGGCCTTTTCATCCTTGGGAAACGTTACAAGATTATTGTAGTTTCGAATATAAACGAAAAGCGTTTCTCATATAATCAACGTCTTATATTTTACTCGCCGAAATATTCAAAGACGCATAGTAGTAAATACTCAAAGATGTTTATTTACAGTAAAGGGAATTCAAAAAACGATGTAAATTGAGTAAAAATTGTATATTTTCATCTAATATGATTCCAAGTCGCTTGTAATATTTTAACATAACAATATATAAAATTACATCACATTTAAAAAGGCATTTGTCGGCCTCGTGGTTTAGTGGCTAGGACATTTAACTAAAGCACTGGAGATAGTGGGTTTGAATCTCGAAGGAGTAGCGATATAACGATTTGGACTTATTTTTCGTTTAAAGTTTATATCAACAAGCTCACGTCAATTCAAAACTTAAGGGAAAAATTGTGCGTTGTATCAGGGAAATTTAGTCGCTGTTATGTCAAAATGCACTGAAAATATTGTCAATATTGTCCATAGAACGCAAATTAGTAAAATCAACACCGAAATATATCAAACAGTTGTTCTAATATGTCAACTTTAAAAGTAAATAAAATTTCGGTAGCAAAAAACTATTTCTTTAAATCAATTTTCTGTTTTTGTTGCGCTTTTCAAGTAGCTTGTAATATTTTAATATAATTACAAAACAAGTTGTATCACTCGTGGTCTAGTGGCTAGGCCACTTGACTAAAGCGTTAGAGGTCGCGGTCTTGAATCCCGAAGAAATAAAAAAAATATTTAAAACGCATTTTTAATAATAAAATAAAAATGCATAGAATAAAAAATTAAATATTCTGAACCCTTTTTAACAATTGTTCAAATAAATGTGGCTCCGTGAGGTGTGAGATCATATATTATTAGAGATTTTTTTTTATTTATGTAAAAAATACAAGTAACAAACACATTTTAGAGCATTTACATTTTATGAAATGAAACTGAATACCACAAATAATTTGAAAAAAATGTTTAAGTTTAATGGATGGTATTGAGAATAAATAATTATCGTTATATTTGGAAACGAGCCATAAATATTGATACACATAATTTCGAAACACTTACATTTTCTCTTAATGGCTGCCGAAATAAAGATTTTACATTTAATTTCATCAACCCAATTGAGCGATAAACTTTTTATTGGGTTATCTCTCGAGTCATTATATTCAGGGAAAAAATAAAAGATAATCCAGGTATTTATTGACCAACGCAATAAATATTTTATTTCATCTCGTCCCAAATAGTAGTACCGTTTTCTTTCATTTGGATTACGCATCTTTTTTTTATTCGCTAGGTAATTGTATCAGCGTTTTGTAGCCCGGGACATCTATCGAGAAGGAAAAACAATAAAGAAAAAGCCGGAACAATATCGATCAATATTCCCATACAAATTTTCGTTCCATTACACTTAAGTGTCTCAGGATTTTCTCGAGAAAGATAAGCTGAATAAACAGTAAATATGATCTTATCTGGTGAATTTCTTCGTGGAGATTTAAAGCTTCCGATTTAGAACCTGTAACTTTGTCCAATCAGCTCTGCAGCGCCGAGGTACCAGTATTGTATCTGTGTTGCCTTCAAAATGCTCCACTGGACAATATCAATAAAGTTAATAAGTTTCCTCCGACTACATCGGTACGATGTTTCTTACATTTTTTCCGCGATGGCAAAAACATAAATTCCAATGGGTATTCTTTGTCTCCAATTCGAGGTCTAATATAGACGCTCGCGGCGAGCATGAAAATAAATTGGTTTGATCCGATAAAACAGTAGGTTGCTATTTGGGATAACAATCATATTTCCAATACAGTGTTATTATCGCTCGTTGGTAGTTTTCAATTAAACGATAATGATGTAATATAAATTCAAGTAGCCATAATTGCATTCCAGCTGAGGGTATTAGTGCATTTACATAACTCGTACTTCATCAATTACATATCGGTAATTGTTTGCCTAAGTGCAATGACCATACATTCCCTTCTAAACGAAACGATATTCTATGATGTATAATAAAGTAATAATGTACTGATAGTTATTTAACTCCGTTATTTCTTCAGATACATTGCATTCAGTATTAGATATTTAGTGTTCATATTGCGTCAGCCATCTTAGTTAGATCATTTAATCATATCCTATGATGCTTTAATATTTGGCCGTCACAGAAGTATTCTTTGAGTGTATTTTTCGTTACTTATTCTGACCATTTGATTTCAATATAAATTTTAACCTTTCCATATAACCCCTACGTATTTGTGTTTTCGTTTTTTAATATTGTTCAAATAAACTTGTTTAAAATACTTGAGAGTCGTTGTCAAATTCTTAACCATTTTGTATCTGAATAAATTATACTAATGCATGTTTCCTGTATTAATATTGAGTATTGATTTCCTTGCTGATGTTGAATTGATTGAAAATGTGAATTTCCTTGAGATGGTTTGGGCATGTTACAGAGAGATTAATACTGAAAATTTACGCTGTGAATGAAGGAGGTATGCGACAGATACCTTTTACATTCACCTCCGCACAAGGAAACCATGGCATTAACAGATTAACCAAATTCTAATCGATGACTGTTCGTAGTTGTAATAATCGCAGAATATACTACACATGAGGCACTATGATACCACCATCCGTCTGGGTCTGTAACATACTGTACAATTGCACATGTAAATGCTGTGTAGCAGTCGAAGGAGAGATTGAAAACCTGGTTATTTAGTTCTAGTAACGAAACATGGATAAAACCATTTCACGAGGCTTACAATACTGAACGGTGGTATTGTTCCAGAGCGATACAATATCTTCCACTCTCTTCCAGTTCAGAGTGAATATATGTTTATAAATGCATTTTTCAATATTTTTAAATATATTTTTACACATATATCTAAAACCTGAAAAAAATGCATTTTTATATACATCATTTTTTCACTCCGGCGGGATCGAACCCGCGACCTCCAGCGTTCCTCCAACGCTTGTCAAGTGCCTTTATCCACTCGACCACGAGACGGACTCGATAAATAAATGTGGATGAGGCAAGAGATATATGCCAGGCTAGAATAGTTTGGCGCTCGATCCTCTCTACCTACCCCTTTGTACGTATTGTATTGATTTTGACACTTCAAGTAATTTTGGAATGCAACCTTTTAGTATCAAATACATACATACATACATAACATCGCGCCACTTCCCGACAGGGGTAGGCAGAGAGAATGGAGCGCCACTTGTCTCTATCCTGACACACA
>JAPMAF010000731.1:0-12712 GCA_026537445.1 Silvatares holzenthali
TTAAAGTCTATGTATTGTTATGTTGCGAGGGATCAAGCACTCCTACTAGTTTGCGATAAACAAAAACATATTATAAAGCGGGGAATATATATTTTTTTAATAACTGATTGAATACCGGGTCGTATAATAATACGTCGTTTCAGAAAAAATTTAAACGTATATGTTAAACAATTCTGTTTTGAGGAAGAACCACCGTTGAACATAGACCGAATTATTCTGTGGTGGAGGGAATGCTTTGTCTTTGTCGTGCAAAGTGTTTTTCACCGCACACAGGTGAATGATATTAAAATTTTGCTACTGTCTTATTTTAATAAAGCCATGCCGCGGCACGCTACGCCACGTACCACGTACTACTAATGAGACCATTTGTTTAACTAGGTATACTCGAATTACCTGTGTGTAATTACCTCCAGTATGACAAGACTACCTAATGACACTGTTAACGCTCATTTCTAATGCCAGCTGCTCTTAATGATGAAATGTTTGATTAAAATTTCGAAGTACTCAATTACGCATACTCCTGTTTACAGTTATATGGATATTCAATAAAGGATTTCGTGCGATTTATTTATAAAACAATGTACAGTACGCGAGATAACGTTGTACTGGATTTCTTTACTTTTTATAGAGCTAAGATTTCCAACCCTATCAGTATCACCGCCTCTACACAAGTAAATATACCATAAGGAATTCATCGCCCCCTTTTCCATAACAGTCAATTTTACCAAATATTAAAATAGCTAACTTCCCATTTATTTTTGGACTCAAAACTGCCCTCGTGAAAGACTCTAGCACCCACTAGGGGCGATATCCGACTTGAGCCTCCATATTATATATAGTTCAAGTCTGATTTCTGACTAATTATAATAATTGCGAAAGCATCAAGTAGGATTTTAGCTGAATGGTGAATCACTAAATTGGGAGATCAGACTCCGTACCAAAGATTTATCTCGTTACTATCTACAGTTTTTTTTATGTAAAACGCGTTTCGGTTCTTATATAAACTATTTTTAAGTATAAAATTTGTACTAATTTTGTGTTACAATGGTCGTGAAGTACTTGACAATGGTTATGGTAATGATAAAGTTTTTACTCGACAATGGTTCAGGTAGGAACCGAAACCGTCGTACATAAACACTTTATACATTGAATATGGAATACACCTTTCGCAAAATCGCCACCAATATTTTTAAAGTTATTATGGTACTTTTATCTCATCAATGTCTCATAAATCAAATGATTATTATTCACATAGATAACTTACATTTCGCCGTTTTCATGAGAAAATTACGACTAAGGGCGATGACGACAAACGTGATTGTGCTTATATGCCTATACAACTCATTTCCAATTAACGTTCGCCTAAATTAGAATTGGAAGATCTTGAAAAAAAAATCACCGACTATTTCTAATTACTTTCTAGGTGTAATATCTATCTTCAATTATCAATATAGCTAATATAATAGACGTGTTACCTTCTACATTCTAGTTGTTTAATATATCCTTGAATGAAAATGCCAAATATTGTTTATAGCGTTTCTGTAACATTATTCTTCCAAGGGTTTAAATTATTGCAAAAGTTGTTTTCCCCGAATCAAATCGGAAGGGCCTCCCGCCGCCCGCCGCCCACCGTCCACCGTCCACCGCCCCCCGTTTAAATTCACTTTAACCCGCAGAAACACTTGAACGTGTCCATTGGTCTGACCGAAAGGTTTGAACAGCCATATGTTTTACTATTCTACCTGATGTGCTATTATTATCAATGGGCAGCCCAGAAAGGTCCGGAATGGTCCAGGAGGCCCTTACCCGCCGAGCTGACCGCATCCTGGGGTTAAGCTGGCAACCTTTCACTCGCGTCCCGGACGATCGGATTTATCATGATATGATCCTTGCGGTCATTGGCAAAACAAACCTCTTCTTTAAAGTATCCACTTGCGATCTCCTATTAGTCCTTTCAAAGATGCGGCGGAGAGGACTTATTCTAAGGCAAACAAAGCTTTTGTCTTCGTAGATTATGAGGTATAATACCCATTATTATGAGATACTGCTCAATATCAAAGAAATTTAGAGTTCAATACCTTATATCAATATAGTTATAGTTCAGCAGTGAATTTTTTTTAATAAACTAATTTTGTATGTTTATTTATTTATAAACTGATTTATATACTTTGCAAGCTAAGTACATTTGCATCAAAATACATATGGTTTTTTTTATATTTATTAACAGCATAAAATACCGATAAAAAATCAACATGAAAAATTGATAATATAAAAGAAAATGAACAGAGCTATATCAGTATAAATATTTGCATAAAGAGATAATATAAATTCGAAATTAAAAAATATAATAACTGAGTAATAATATACATTTGAATGCAAATCTTATAGAATAAAAGGACTTTCTGGCCAACAAAAAAAAAATACCAGTCAAGTTAAGGGCAACTAGAAAATGTCGACTTTTCTAGGTAACTCATTGAATAGTCGCAGAGTTCTTACTGCAGTCATCTGGCTAGTTGCATTTGTTCTGGCAAGAGGAATGTAAACGGTATTGTTAGCACGTATGTAATTAATTGCAGCAGGGAGCAGTTACACTCCAACATTTTTAGATTATTTAGGTATCAGTCCTCTAAGAAGAACTGCAAAGTATTGCATTAGATGCATCGACCTCCGAGATTCAAAAGAAAGGAATGAAAGTCTTTTAAATATCACCAAAAATTTATTGTAAATATATAATATTTTAGAATAGAATATTTCTTACAACAAAATACTGTAGACTGACATTATACAAACGTTTGTAAAAAATATATGACATACTTTAATGAAGTAGTTGACTGATAAAGGTTAATTATGTGAAATTTTATTTACATAAATTTATCTTTCGGTATTTAAAATATTGTAGACGTCGTTTTCTGCAGTATCTCGGATATTTAGATTCTTAATTAATATTTTTTAATGCAGCTCAGCGTTTATCTTATTTACGACATCATGTACATTTTGTAGAAAAGAAAATATATTTTTTCCAAGGAACCACGCAAAGACACACCACACAAGCGGAAACTTTATGACTGACAGTGATAAAAGTTTTCTTATTTTAATTAAGAATGTTTATTTGCATCGCCATGTTTGTGCCGCATTTAACAGGTAACTGAGAGTACCGTAAATAAATACAGAAGCAACAAGTGAAAACTTTTATTTAAGCTTTCAGAATTTGGCAAAAAACTGATATTACGCCTTAAGGTTTGTACATAATTAGGTTTACGAAATGTTTTTAATGCACAGTTCTGTGGCTTACATATATCAGCATTATAAAGACAGTTTTTTTGATACAATGTATTTCTTTTAAATATATTTGTAAAGATCCCCTTAATTAAATATTAAAACAGAGATGTCTGAATATGTCGCGCGGACTAGGACATGTTCAGAAGATACACTCACCTAAAATGGATTTATATGGTTAATCAGAAATAACCTTTGAGCCAGAAAATACTTAATAGTTCACAAAGAGGGATTAGCAATAAGAGTTTAAAAGCATTCAATATCATTGATACTGAAAGGCTAAATATTGCTGTTAAAAAGTCTAGAGTGAAAAAGTGAGATACTTAATAAATAAGTATCTCACTTTTTTACTATAGACTTTTTAACAGCAATATTTAGACTTTCAGTATCAATGATATTGAATGCTTTTAAACTTTTATTGCTAATCCCTCTTTGTAAACTATTAAGCATTTTCAGGCTCAAAGATAAATTGACGTTTACTTTTACAATGGTCAAAGCTCATCTGGGTAATCGCACATCTCAAACAGCACCATAGTAAAAGATGCTTACTAAAGTATCACCAACAGTACACACCACAAATAAATCACAAATAAATCCAAATAAATCACTGAAAATCACAAATAAATCCAAATAAACCACAAATAAATCACTGAAAAAAATCAATATGCAGCACTACTGTTTTATTGATTCCAACATTGATTGCGTCAAGTAATGCAATCATATTTTTAAAATTATTAACGGTAATCTTTTCCATCAGTAATATGTTTTAACTTGTGATATAAAGAAAACTCATAAACATAGTTGAAATAACCTCATATTCCACCAAAAAATTAAGACAAGTATTAAATAATAACACATAACATAATGCCCGAATTCCGATAGGATGGAAAGCCACATATTTCTATCCCGACATTCACTTCTTGCTTCATCCACATTCAAACATCTCGCGATACACGTAAGATGGGGGTTAAGGTTTCTCACATTGCTAGAAAAAGTTGAAAACATGCTCCTGCCAAGTTTTTCTAGGCCTTCCCCATACTGCTTCCATCAATTAAATTTGCACTACTAGTATTTCATTCACAATTCGCTCAACATGCCCAGACCATTTCAAACGTTTAACTTTCATTTTGTTCATGATTGTTATTTTAAATTGGCTTTCTCTTTGGTATTTTCATTTCTCATTTTTATTAATTTAGTAAAAATGTATAACAGTTCTAAATTTATTAATGATTGTTTCCAAAAGAAGTTAAAAATAATCCAAACTGTCAAGATTTTAATCTAAACTTTCAAAACGTAATATATAATGAAACCTGCAGATGTTCTGTAGATGACGTGAAATCTAATTATTTTGTTATATAATGCCCCACATATAATATGCGTTACTTTATTTTAAGACAAAGTAAGCATTAAAGAATCGTCAACAATTCTTGATACTTCAGTCTTGTGGCTTGAGCTGTGACGGATACTAAATACATTTTCCATTGTCATCACGCTCCACAATAATGAAACACATGAAACATCTCGTCACCACCATTTGTCCAAGTTTGTACTAACCGGTTAGGTTAAATTATTTTTATTTTATTGAATAAGTATTTTCTTAGTTTTACTTTGTCAAGATCACGTATTTATATTTATTGAGATTCGTTTTATTTCCACCATGTATTTAATTAATCCAAAATGTTTCAACCATATGCTGTTAATTACATAAATTGTTTCCAACAAAATTTTTTTCTTAAAAAACGAAGTACAAGAGGAAAAAATATTCAATATGCTTCGAAAATATGCTGAACATTCTCAAAAATGTTAGAAACTTTTTTTATTCAAATCACAACTATATTTAAGAACGTTATTTTTGTATTCTTATTTATCTTATCTTATACTACATAAGAGACAACACTATACCACCATCCGTCTGGGTCTTTAACTTTCAGTGCAATTGCACATGGAAATGCTGTGTAGCAGTTGAAGGAGTGGTTATCCAATTCTAGTCAGGAAACATGATTAAATCCATTTTACGTAGCTTTCAATATTGGTGTTATTGTTCCAAGGCAATATGAGACCTACCACTCTTTTCTAGTCCAAAGTGAATATACATTTTTAAATGCATTTGTTTGCTCTTTTGATTTTTACTAAATATATTTTTACATATATATTTTTTTAAATCTGAATCAAAAAAGGCTTCTTTTAAATTATTTTTTTCTCACTTCGGCGGGATTCGAACCCGCGACCTCCAGCGTTCCCCAATGCTTTAGTCAAGTGTCTTAAACACTCGACCACGAAGCCGATATTTTCAAACTATTTCAAACAGTTTACATTCATTCTATGATTGTTACTTTTAATTTGATTTTTTCTCTGATATTTCCATTCCTTCAATCTCTCCTCCAATTGCTAGCATTTATATGTGCAATTGCACTGAATGTTACAGACCTAGACGGTTGATGGTGTCGTGACGTCTCATGTGTAGTAAAAGAAAAAATAAAAAAAACTCTATATCCTATCACTTACATACGATAATATTTTAACTAGTCTTAATTTTTGTATTATTGTCATATTTTGAACAATTGTTCCATGCAAACATCATTTGTTCGGTGCAACAATCCGTCTAGCTAATGCACATTTCGATAGCAGCTCGTTGGAAAATTCAGCAAAATTGAAAATAAACCGCGGCTTTCTGCTTTTGCGAAACTGCAAAAATCTCCGCAGCCGTGGCTTCACACCGAATGATCTGCCAAATGTAGATAATGGAATTTCAGTGAATATCCCACAGAGAAGTAGTACTCGCATTAATATTTCGCGGATGAAAAGCACCCGCAGACATTTGAATAGCGTCCGGGCCCTTTGAGTGATTTTCACACTCACATTAATTTAGCATGTCCGCGTAATACTTCCAATGATTTGTATGGAGGCATCCTCGTTCGCCTAGTTTGCAACTGCTCTATTAATCATTTCGCATTCAAACTATTGATGGAACTGAGCATTGCGTGCAGTTCTATTACGTACAATATTCGGGTACGCAGCTGAAATTATTGAGCATTCATATCAACACTATATTTACATAATAAATCGGCTAATATCCCGAAACGATATTTACTTTGTAATCAGTGGTAATCGACAGAGGTTTTACTCTACAATTAACGATTCATCAGAAAATATTTTTTTATGTTAATAATTATTTATTTATTCGAGAACCACCCAAAAACAGTATATTTAAACGCAAACAAAATGCTGAGATCAGAAAAGATTTTGTATCAAATTTTATGTGTCATACTACACACAAGATACCACGTTACCACCATCCGTCTAGGCCTATATATTCAGTGCAATCACACACGTAAATGCTGTGTAGCAGTAAGCGAGAATGAAAACCTGGTTAGTTGACAAAATTTAACCCTAAAATGCATAACATTACTTTATAACCTTTTAGACATTTTGGTAGACATCAATAGAAAGTTGCAAGGTAAAAAGTAACCCAGAATATATTTTTTTTAAATTATGTCGTCATCATCATCAGCTCGACAGGAATCTTTTCCACTCTATTCTATCCATAGCTACCGTTCTCTATCCTCTCAGTTTTTAGGTTCAGCGCCTCTGTAGCTTTGTTAAAACCGTCCATCCACCGCAGTTTTGGTCTTCCAACACTACTGCGTCGTTGCGGTTGAACAATTGTCAGGCACTTAACGTAGTTATCGTTTATTCTCATTATACAGCCTGCCGATCTAATACAAGCTAACTTAATGCTCTTTATGATTTCAGGCTTTCCATAAATGGTATATAGTTCATGGTTATATTTGCGGTGCCAACCACCCGCTTCATTCACGGGTTCATATACCCTGCGAAGAATTTTCCTGTCAAACGTTGCCATCCTCCTTTAGTTAACTCTGTTGAAAACTCAATTATGCAACGACGTTTTTATCGTGCTTTATAATACAGATGAGGCACTACAATTTATCTGAATCTGTGACAATCGATGTGGTATTTTGGTTATTCAGAACAAGCCAAGACACATTGACACATTTTTTCACGTGACGTACAATCCTAAAAGGCAGTCTGTTTCCGACAGGGGTAGACGAAAGAATAGACTACCTGTCCTGATAAAAATTTACTGTTATCTAGTGCTCATGAATTTTAGCATACATGGTCGACGCTAGGATCGACATAGCTTTCGGTAAAGAGTTAATAAATTTTCTCCTATTAGGTTTATCTAAATATTTGAAATTTTGTTCTTTCAACGACTATCGCAACTCTATCGTCTGTTTAATTATTTTTCGCGTAATTTTCTTAACGTGTCCGACCATAGTACACAGGCCAACTTTCTAAAAGTTATTTATAATATCTTTCTTTTGAAATTACAGGATTGCAGAATGTGAGTGTTTAAAAAAATTACTACTAATAATCTTATTTAGAATGCCTTAAAGATAATTTGTTATAAACTAATCGTTTTACAACAAGAACATTATTTACATTCTCCTTATTCCAGGAGCATGACAACAGTACCGTTATATGTATTAATTGAATTACAGGTCCAGCACTTTGCGATATAAATTAAATAATTAATTACAAACTCCACTAGCTAACAGAAAGGAATTGTAAATATTTTTAAATTATACAAATGCCGTCAAAACTATAACAAGGGTTGACATTTAAATTAATAGAGTCATGCTTTTGGAATAAAATTGCGTTTTTATTCGTGCTCTGTAAATAAATAACAATAGTTGGTCCATTTTCTCAGCTGAATAGTGATATAGGATATCGTAGACCATTTGGTTACGTGTGCTATTAAGGGTTAAATAGCATCGTATCAAATCTTTAGTTCCAGTCATTAAAGCAAAGTGCAGAGTAGAAGCAGCACGTGCGACATTTAATAAGATGAGATCGTTGTTCAGTAATAACAATTTAAACCTAGGTAAAGAAATATAATATCACCAAAATTATCAGTCAGTATCTTTTCACGGTTATGAAACGCGTATTTTGATGGTATGATATATAATTAATTTGTCGCTAAAGTTATCCGAGATGCACTTTTACTTTTCTTGGTCCTAGTAATTTATCAAGATAATATACACCCGTCAGTAGTTTCATCCAGTCGGACCACTAAACTAATTTCCTACAGAAACATTTCTGGTCCCGATATCTAAATTTTCAAAACATTTTGCCGACGCAATATGTCCAAAGGATTGATGAATATAATATGAATAGCTATTTTGTAAGTAGCCCTTAATTGGCTGGTTTTTTCTTACAATCTAAAGAACTCTCAAACGTTTTCAATTTCAAAATTAATTGTGTGCCTATCCTACCAGTTTTGGAAGAGTCCAGGCTTGGAACACATACAGGAATATGCTTACAATTCCGTGAACTGAACACATAACCAACCATCGTAGTTAACGAACTAGCAGCTATGTAGTGTGGACTTAGTACTCGATCATAGTTCACAGAACAGTTGTCAACTCATTTAAGTTAAGGAGATATAGAATTCGAAGTGTAATAACCGGACAAGCTGCGTACTCAGTCTATAATCTAAAGTTGATATGAAATTTGCTGCAATACTTTTACTATCAGTATTGGAGTTCTTCTTTGCGGGCAATAATTAAAACTGTTCCCTCGGCAATTCTTGACTAACTGATTTAACTATGCAATTTTTATTTACTAGTAGTTACTTTAGAATGTTATACTGAGAGTCAAACTTTATCAATTAAATAAACAGTGGCTACGAGACAAACTACAGTTTACCAAAAAAGTGATGGAAAGTAGAATGATAGTAGGGTATTGGGTAACATATGAGTAAGCTTAATAAGAGATATTGACACAAACAGATGGGAAACTACGATGTCTCATGTGTTATATTATTCATTGTATAGCATAATTATGTTAAAATCGTTTAAATTAAAAATAACAATACGAGTAACATGAAAATGAGTTTAATTTTTAACAATTCTGTTCTAATATTAAACTTGTTCATACGTGTGATGAAAATTGTATTAAACTGCTATGAAACCGTATGAAACTCTACTTACGTACGGTAAAACCAGCGGGAAAAGCATTTAGACCGTAAAATGACCCTAGTGTATTGAAAATTTTATAAGTGCATTGCTGTTGCATGAATACTAAAGCCTATATGGTAAAATACCTGCACAGGATATAACGCCACAAATATTTTATTTTAAGGTGTACCGAAACATTTTTTACGTAGTAATTAAATTGGATTTAGCAACAACAATAACCGTATAGACAATGGAGCTACAGGATTTGATTCAGAGCAAAGTAAAATAATGTTATAATATATGAACTATCTGTTATTTTCTCTTGGCTAAAAATAGAATAAAATGAAGGAAAAGTATTATTGGGTTGAAAATGGGTCATGAAAAGACCCATATGAAGAACAATATTTATAGAACGTACTGTTTTTTTTGCTCTTTTACTTTATAGAAAACTGGTCGCAAATAATGTGGATTTTCGAAACAGCCTGAGGAATCAGTGATATCAGTTGCCAATAGCGACTTTTCTGAAACTATCGATATGATATGTTAATCACCGTAATTTTTCTTTACTTTGGTCAATTTAGACTATAAGAACTGGAAACGAAAGAATCTTTCCAGATGAGAGAGTTTTTTTAATAATTGTTTCTATTTATTTTTAATTGTAAGCTGTAGCTTACAAAAGAATCTTTCCAGACGAGAGAGTTTTTTTAATAATTGTTTCTATTTATTTTTAATTGTAAGCTGTAGCTGTAATATATATTATGCCAAAAGTTGTGGCCCAGAAATTAGTCTCTGAATTCGATATTTATAACGGAAGGCCTTAAATTAAAACGGCAGAAGAAAGACATACATTTTATGTAATATCCACAAATAAGACATTGCAAATATTACAATATCCAAAAGCATTATGAAGTAGATGGAACACTTGAACAACTTATGAAATTATTGACAGTTGAAGGAGACCAAAATTATAGGTGAAGGTGAAGAGAGACATCTCGCAACAGAGATTGCCGCCCTGGCCTAGTGTTTAAGACACTCAACTAAAGCACTGAAAATTGCGAGTACTGCCATACTAAACAAAAAATAAAATATACATTTCAAAATAGATTGTAATAAATATGTTTGAAAAAAATATGTATTTATAATATTAAAAATGTGCATTAAAATATATTCACTTAGGACTGGTAAAAAGTAGTAAAGCTTGTATCGCTCTGAAGATGTACCACCGTTCAGAATTGTACTTTACATGAAATAGATTAATTTATATTTCGTGACTAGATCTGAATAACCAATCTTGCTGCTACAGCGTTTTCACGTGTAATCTACATTGAATGTTACAGATCCAAATTGATGGTGGTGTTGGAGTGTTTTATGTGTAGTAAACACATAAATAAAATGACGGTATTTAGCTAGACCGTTTGGTATATCAATTTTGAAGGGGTGACGAACCATCGCAGGTTATGGCTATCTCGAACACGAAATTGATGAGACTAGTTCCTGAGAACACCTAATGTGAAAATATCAACAGATTAATTGGATCATCCTGGCCTTTCTGTTATATTTCAGCGGCATAAGGCTAGACATACCTCGATTTTTGTTAACGATGGTACCCATTTATCATAAAGGCACTCATTACATCAACCAAATGGCACAAATAACGTTATCTGGAAATAATTTCATAAGTACATCATTTTCGGTTTCCGGGCGGTGCTAAAAATGTACCGCCCTTAAAATGTACAGGTACAAGCAATATTTCAGATCATTCGTTGGAAATTTATTTATCCACTTTTTAGGAAAATTTATTCAAGTTAAAACTTTCGGCAATGTTTTTCCCAGCTGAAGGCCGAAAGATACGCCGGAGCATATATAATTTTACATATCAAATGAAAAGTTAACAACCCGATATAGCGAAAAACTTAGACGCTTTTTTTCATAACTCTCTCTCTCGGTTTTTCGTTGAAGTTGTTAGATCCGATATTTTGAGACTAAATTATGGAAACGTTTGAACAACATCTAAAAAGGTTTTAAAACTTGTATATTCCGCGAATATTGCTTGTGTTTCTTTTTTTTATAATTTTTCCGACCGGCGCGTTCACTCCTAAAGAATTCGGGAAATTCTTTTGATTTTTCCAAAGCATTTGCTATGGTAACAAGTATTGTTATTGAAGTTAATTAAATCCCAACTCCCAATAATAATATCATTAATAAAAAAATTATTATTTTTTGGATTCATTTTAAAAATAATTTTACCGACAGAGTGGATATTAATACAGTTTTTATCTAATTAAATAAATCTAAAGCGTTTTAAATTTTCTTATGAAATCTTGGATTGCTCCAATGGTATCTATATCGATTATGAATGCTATACCAAAATAATTCAAAACGCTGTAAGCATTTCACTTTTCTTCAGAAACTTTGTGGTTTTCCACTGCTAATAAATTTTTATTTATTTTCTTAGTCGCGTCCATTAATTATTACATCAGTTCAATATGTTTTGGCTATGTTCACGAAATCCTTTTAAGAGTTCATTTTAAACACTTTTTTTACTTAAAATTAAAATATTTCTAAGCTTATTTTTCAATAAATTTTTTTGGGTTAATGGGAAATCCTCCACTCTAGGATCCTCCACTCTTTTCCAGCCCAGAGGGAATATATATTTTTAAATGCATTTTTTATTGTTGTTGATTTTTTTAATACATGTATTTTTAAATCTGAATAGAAAAATGCATTTTATTTACATGTTTTTTTTCCACTTCGAACCCGTCACTTTCAACGCTTTAGTCAAGTGTCTTTAACCACTCAACCACGAAGCCGACTTGACTCAAATAAGCGTATCAAATGTTCTTTTTTCAATATCTGTATTGTGAAATATTTATTTCGAGGGTTCCAAATAGATAATTGTCAGTGCGAATATTTTTACTTTTAAATTATTCATACAAAACGCCTGCAGTCAAATGCCCCATATATCAGCCCGGGGTGGAAAACATTTTCATATTCCCGATAACAGTCGAATTCATATTTTGTGATATCTAACCCAGTTGATAAGAAAGTACTCGTGTTATATGAACACCATTAAATTCAAACTCGAGTATGTAACTTCATATCAAATGAATTCGTGTCACTATACTTTACATTTTGCAAGTGCACTTTTATCAAATTTCTAAACATAAACCTAAGAAACACTTAGCAGATAGAAGACGTTCACAAATGTTATTCTTAAGAAATTTAGGTCAAGTATTTTTTGAGAAAGTCAAACGAAACAAGATAAGAGAAATTAATATTCTGGTGCATATATTCATTTACCGCATTACTTTTCTCATTACTGAGAGCGACGTTTTTTTCCTTATGTTAAAAAAAGGTCGTATATTATTTTTAGAATAAATCATATTATTTTTAGAATAAATCATATTATTTTTAGAATAAATCATATTATTTTTAGAATAAATCATATTATTTTTAGA
>JAPMAF010000732.1:0-13083 GCA_026537445.1 Silvatares holzenthali
AGTGCATAGTTATATTTTTTGTTCGTTTTTAAATAAATTTTCTGTTCATGCAAGCCAGCATTGATTTTTTGTTCTTTTCCCAGAAGTCATCTATCGATATTAGCACTGACATACATCGAGTTTAATCGTAGTTTCACAAAAATAGCAAGTAAATACAGTACGAGATGAGATAGCTCGTAGTTGGCTTCCTAGAAAAGAATGCAATCTACGAGTTATCTCATAGTTGGCAGTCAACGTGTTAACAGAGGCAATGTTAGGAGCAACAACAATGTATATATGTCGAGATACATGAATATGGAGAAAACAAGGATTGTGTGTTCGGACAGAGACAAGTGGCACTCCATTATCTCTGCCTAACCCTATCGGCAAATGGTGTGATGTTATTTTTTTTACCTTATACTAAACATGAGACACCATGACACTGTCTGTAACATACTGTACAAATGCGCATGTAAAGGCTGTGTAGCAGTCGGAAGAGAGATAGAAAAACCTAGTTATTCAATTTTAGTCACGAAACATGGATAAATTCACTCAACGTGGCTTTAATACTGAACGGTGATATTGTGCCAGGGCGATACAAGATCTACCACTCTTTCCAGTCCAGAGTGAATATATATTTTGAAATGCATTTTTTTTTGCTATTTTGGATTATTTTTAAATATATTTTTACACATATATTTAAAATCTGAATAGAAAAATGTATAATTTAATTTATACACATTTTTTTATCACTCCGGCGGGATTTGAACCCGCGACTTCCAGCGTTTCTTCAACGCTTCAGTCAAGTGCCTTTAACAACTCGACCACGAGGCCGGCAATGTATGTATGTATAATGATGATACATTAATGATGGAATTGAAGTGAAGGAGTTTTCATATATAGGAGCTTTCATATATTTGTCGGTCGAGTGGTTAAAGATACTTGACTAAAGTGTTGGAGGAATGCTGGAGTCGCGGGTTCGAATCCCGCCGGAGTAAAAAAGAAATATGTATATAAATTAAATTATACATTTTCCAATTCAGATTTTAAATAAATGTATTTAATATGTATATAAAAATGCATTTTTCTATTCAGATTTTAGATATATGTGTAAAAATATATTTAAAAAAAAAATCAAAAAACGGCCAAAAATTGCAATTAAAAAAAATATAAATATATTCACTCTGGACTGAAAAAGAGTGGTAGATCTTGTATCGCCCTGGAGCAATACCACTATTCAGTATTGTAAGCCACATGAAATGGATTTATCCATGTTTCGTAACTAGAACCGAATAACCAGGTTGTCAATCTCCCCTCCGACTGCTACACAGCATTTACTTGTGCAATTGTAAACGATGTCACAGACCCGGACGGATGGTGGTGTCATGGTGGTGTCAAGTGTAGTATAAAATAAAAAAAACATAGAATAAGTCAATTTATGACAGCGTTTATCACCACAGAGAGAATATTGCAGAATACATAGAAGAAGAGAAAGAGATTACTATGTAAGGAAGTTATTTTACTTGCATAATTTAGAGTAATTTATAGAACAAATGGGAAATCACCTTGAATTTGTCACCTGAGTGCATATTGGCATGCATCCAAGCAAGCTGCAATAATGAGCCAATGTACTGTAGGAAGAAGGAAGTAAAAAGGCATTGACGAAAGACAGTAGGAATGTAAATATGAGTGGCAGTAGGACAAAGTGATCGGTGATCGTCGTGCATATATCATCAATTTTATAACTTGAGCTCGCGCCAAATTTTTTCCAATGCTAAAAACTGTATTGCGGTATGTTTTTATAGGATTTCCAAATTTAGCCCATGTGGGTTTTTGATACTTTCGATCCTACATAACATCACGCCACTTACAATGGGGGCAGACAGATAAATGGAGCACAGTTTTTCTCTATCCGGACATGCATTTCTTGCTTCCATCACATTCATACATCTCGTCGTACCAGCACTACAGTAGATAAAGCTCCTAACATTGCCTCTGTTAAGAAAGTGGGAAACATGTATCTGCAGAGTTCTTCTAGGCCTTCCACGCACTGCTCTGTCTCTTATATTCACACTGTAGATATGTTTTATTATTCTTTCATACGCCATTTAATACTCTTAGAGGTAAGCAGCTTACGCTGAGGTCATCACACTCGGATGCACTGAACAAAGTCACCATTCCGTCATGTATAAATAAAGCGCACTACTACGATAGAGCTTTTCAAGTGGCTGGTCCACTCCTGTGGAATGCGCTACCATCGTCCATTACAAATGCTTCGAGCATGACCGGTTTCAACGGCTTCTTAAGACACATTACTATATATGCTCATATGGAGAATCCACTGTGTCATTGCCAATGTACAATATCAACTAGTATGTATGAAATAAGTATCTACAGGGAGATATTGGCTTTTTTGCTTATATTGGATTTTTATTATATGTACTTATACTAGGTAATTATGTTAACTGGAGTGTCGTTTTGATGGACCATGTCTACGAAATGGCGCTATATAAATATATTATTATTATTATTCACTTAACAAATCCAAACCATCTCAAATGTACTATTGAATTTGCATTCTTTTCTGATATTTTTTTTTTCTATCATTCAGTGTATTTATGACAATTCTCCACTGTATTTATTCTGCATTTCATCTTTCTTCTACCAAGAGCGTTCACTTCTAAAAACGTTTTATGTAAATGTATGTGATTTCATTACATAGAATACCTGATCCCTGAAAGACCCTGAGTGATAGGATAAGAAATGAATATATCAGAGAAGAATGTTAATTAAAAGTAACAATCATAAACAGAATGAAAATTGGATGTGTGAAATGGTTTGGACATGTTGAGCGAATGGCAAATGAAAGAATCGTAAACAGATTGTCGGTCGAGTGGTCGAGTGGTTAAAGGCACTTGACTAAAGCGTTGAAGAAACGCTGGGGGTCGTGGGTTAGAATCCCGCTGGAGTGAACAAAAAATATATATATAAAAATGTATTTTTCTATTTAGGTTTTAAATATATGTATAAAAATATATTTATAAAAAACAAAAACAGTGAAAAAAAAAATGCATTTCAAAATATATATTTACTCTGGACTGGAAAAGAGTGGTAGATCTTGTATCGTCCTGGAGCAATACCACCGTTCAGTATTGTAAGCCACGTGAAATGGATTTGTCCATGTTTCGTGACTAGAACTAAATAACCAGGTTTTCAATCTCTCCTCCGACTGCTACTCAGCGTTTACATGTGCAATTGTAAAGTATGTAAAAGACCCAGACAAATGTTGACTTATGTGTAGTAAAAGATAAAAATAAAATATGGTGCTGGAGATTAATGCTCAAAGTAGTTTGCATTATTAAAACATTGAAATCAAACTTAAGACTCATGTCTATCATATATGGGAAGAAAACACTACTCTGCACTGGGTATGTAAATATTTGTGACAGGTATAAACCGATGCCTTAAAGGGAAATTTCTTTTCATAATTCAGTATACATAGTTCATTTCTACAAAATTATGGGATATAAAAACACAAGCAAGGTATATTATTAATGGTAAAAGCAATAAATAATCAGATATTATTACACTGCAATTATATCTAGGCGGGTTTTAATATTGTTACAGCATTTGCAAATAAAACCGCATACAGAAGATAATGCATTTCAATAATTTATGCCAATGCATACATTGTACAATTTTATCTCTGTGATAAGAAAAAATATGACAAATTGGCTAGACTTTAAAATAAATGCTTATTCACCCTCCACATCTAAAATGTTTTAATTCAAATGATAAAAAAATCATTACTGACTATATTAGTTATTAAAATCGGTAGTAAAACTTTCTTTGAAATGTGAACAAATAAGGAAACAATAGTAGTAAGTTGGAACGCTCAGTGTTTGAAAAAGGTTGAAAGCTATTTAAAAAAATATTAAAAATCATTTTATCAATTACGATATTTCTATATATTATTTTTCTCAAACATTGCAACTCTCCGTTAGCCCTGCTGTGTATTCAAGTCTCAGAAGCATACACCAAAAATGGTTTCAAAATGTAGAACACTAACTTAATTATTCGCTGCAATTCATTTTATTTACATTTTAACAAGCGTAGATTACCAGTGTTGCACATAACGGAAATGTGATTTTCTGCATGGTCAAATCAAGGTTTTCGCAGTTGAAAAGATTATTTGAGATCTGATTGTGAAAAACGTGCGGCCAGTCAATAAACCCCACATTAGGTGAAAAATATATTTGATATCGATATGCAGAGATAGCTGACAGTTCAGATTAGATAAACTAGACTAAAAATATTTATATATCAATAAATGTAAATAACGGATGCCATGTGCTGTCCTTCATGTCGTGCCATCAATCAAATAAATATACGAGATATCGCGCTAAACAAACTGTTAACAAATCTTGATACACAAATTGCAGGGTAAATAAACATATGTGCAGAATCTGTGGTAATAATAAATGAAACTGAAGTGTATGTTATTCACCCTTCCCAAGAATCCTCCATTCGTTTCATTGAAAGATCTACAGTGGAAGCTTTACTTTGCACTAGGCATTCGCGCTGGTCTACTTTATCCACCAGTAAGATCACTTTTAATTTCGTTCTTAACATAAGGCCAGAGTCCAATCCTTCTGGGTTGTTCCTAATTATTGTACACCCCAGTTTCTAACTGGTTATGGTAGCTTCAATAGTAGACTTGCATCATTTAACCTTGTTCCATCGAGCATAAGTCAGTTTTGTAATGACAGTAACCACACTCCTGAGTATTTTTTATGGCTTGTGAACATCCGATTCAAGGACGATTGCAGTGCTTGGCAGAAAAATGAATCATAGAATCTACAGAAGCGTGAATATAGCAGACTGTTGGTGCCACAGATGTAATCGTGAATTTTATACAATTTATGGGAAGCCTAACATCATAAAGAGCATTAAGATAACATTTCGAAGATGGGCGGGCCATATAAAGAAAATTAATGATAACTATTTCAAATGCTTAACTACTTCCCAAAAGCAAAAATGCAGAAATGTCGGAAGAAATGCAAAATGCTGGACATGAGTGAATCGAGAACATTAACCATGGACAAAACAGAGTGGAAAAATTTTCTAGATTCAACAGAGGCCCAACCGAGGCTGTTGCACTTAATATGATGGTTTCTAAAACGTATATTAGGTAAACATATATTTCTGCATACATATCTGTTTAATCACTGACTTTATTCTGCTTTCATCCATCTTTAGCCAAGACTCCATTACCTATCACGGAAAGCGCATCAATGCATGGTATTGTTAGCATTATAACCAGCATCCACTCTCCTATCAATATCTTTGACTGGTCTACTATTCTTTAATGATGGATGAATGATTTATTTTACAAATTTATAATTTATACAGTATATAATACAAAAGGTGATAGATAAACTGGATAATCGCTCTTTTGAGCAAAGTTTCTGAGGAATTGACCAATTATTAATTTAGGTGTTACAGGATATCCTCAGTATACAACGCTACATCTCGAAAGCTGGTGTTAATCATTTTTTTCATTCGCAACTAGCTCAACATGTTTGAACCGTTTCAAAAATTTGACTTTCATTCTGGTTATAATTGTCATTTTAAATCTGCATTCTTCTCTGAAATTTTTACTTCTAGATATTTACACTGTTTTACCATTCTTCCAAACCATTTCAAAGATCCAACTTTCATTCTGTTTATGATTATTACTTTTGATTGGTAAATTAAATTAGTTTACTCCTGGATTTTCCTTAGTCTTTGGCTTACATATATCCATGTCACCTATGTAGGCAGGGCACTAGGTACGCAAACATATTGGTTAATTTCTAGGCATTGTAAAAAATTTGGAAGACAATTACTAGTTTTAACTATAAAACATGTATATGTTCTGCAAAAAATAATTGGTTTAAACAAATACCTAATTTTCTTGCTACTCATAAAGCGATTGGATTCTTATCTTTAAAATTAAATACCTAATGGTCACAAAGATTTGAACATTGAACTTTGGGAAAATCATTTAATTCAGTCATAAATAAAATTCGATGATAAATTGACTCATTCTGTAATAACTCCCATAATAATTCAACATCGTAGAAAAATTATAAGAACATTAAATGTTAATAATTGAATTAAGAGCGGTTTGCGTAATATTTAAACAAATGCAAAACGTAACCTATAAAGTAAAAATGAGCACATTTATTTGATATACGCAATGTAGATACGCCTAACTGTAAAATAGATGGGAAGTACATGGTAATTTTATGTAATGAAAGCGGAAAATCAACATTCGGTTATGGAATTGGCATGGAAATAAACATACCTATAATAACACCGTCCATATCGAATAACACATGGGTTACACGCTTGAAATTCAGCCGGGCCGATGACAGATTCCTTTTCAATATGAAATACATTTTAATACTTTGTTTCCTACGCGATTTAAGCTAAGTTTATTCAAATATTGGCGCCGATTAATCTCGCAGCGACAACAACCGGACTCCGTATGACAGCGGTGGCCGTAAACTGCAGATAAATTGACAATTGACAGCTGCTTGGTTTTTTTTATCAAATATGTGTGGTCAGCACTAAAAAATAAAATTATAATTGTTATTTTCAATTACACTTAGAATGCCAAAGACGCATTTGTAAGTTAATATGATTATTTGATTTTCACATAATATTTTTGTTTATACTACATTAAATATGGCGTACTCGAGTGGCTATATTAAATCCTTACACCTTTATCCCATGTACATCCCTTGAAAAATGACTCTACCTGTTTACTCCCATCTATCTCTTATTTATCTTGTTTATTATTTCTTTTTTTCTTGTACTTGGTACATTATACTGTTGAATAAATTAATTAATCAAACAATTGATCGTATTTATTTGTTTTTGCTTTTTTTAAATATATGTTTTGTTTTCCGCTTCTTTGCTTTGATCTCGTTATTGTAGTTTAATTTTCCTTTTTATATTTTGTTTTGTGTTTGGTACATTGTACTGTTAAATAAATAAATATTCAGTCGAAGTTAGTTATGACGAGTGGCTTAGAACAAACATATTTTGCTTATTATAAACGATTCTCATTATAAGTGAGAAAAAAATATCTTTACTTTATTATGTATCAATTCATAATGCAATATTGTTAATTAATATGCAAAGCGTTCAACTTTATAAATGAGTTTTACATTTGATCCATTTATCGGCTGCATTTGCATTTAGATAAAAGTATTAGAATAATTTTTGTCATTATGAAAACTAATAAGTTTACGACTTGAAAAAGTTCACATTCAAACTTATTCGTTGTAACTAAGAGTTTACATGATATAATCGAACGAAAACGTATGAAATTTGTCATATTCATGTATTGGAAAAGTAAGTTTCTAAATGCACTAAGAAAATATCGAACTGTATGACTGTAAATAAATAAAATAAAATTCAACTTACTTAGCATCGTCTGGTCGACAAAGTCATCGTTTATTTATTTAAGAATGGTGAAGAGGAAACACGTGTGTTTAAAGTAGAAAAGAAACATGCGACAAATAACAATAAATAAAGACAAATAGCAAATTATCGAAAAGTGTCAGAGGTACAGAAAGATTAAGTAAAAGAGTAAGAAGAATTGTAGGGACCGCCAGAGGTATAGGGGCTGACGAATTTACATTATCTCAGATAGGCGTAGCGATTACATGAAAAGCTTTAGTGGGTCATAATAGATGCCCAGAGCATCGGCTAGATCGTTTGATCGAAATTTAAATGTCCCCTCAAAAATGTTTAATCTTTAAAAGGAAAACGTGAAAGAAAATGTACACATAACTTTAATTAGTAGTAATCATTTTCAACCATTTGAACAAAGTGTTGCGATCGAGTTTTTGATGTTGCTGAACCTCTGACATGGAGTTACTTCCAACAACAAACGAAAACTTGTTCTGCTATTCACAAGAAATAATAATTTATTTAGGAGATGGTAGTATTATTATTAATGTGGGATATTTATATAGCGCCGTAATCGTGAGAATATCACCTCAAGTGCTGCGGTAGTAATAATTTATATCTAGTTTCAGTACTCTTCACCACAGCAGGAAAACTGATTATCGATTAAAGAAAATATATCAATAATGAGCTGATAAAGACATCAATTTTATATTGTTCCCAATAACCTAGGAATAAGGCAAAATTCAATTATTTATTTTTATTTTAAACAGTATACTGTACTAAACACAAAACAAAATATAAAGAGAAAAATTAAAACATAACAACAAGATTAAAACAAGGAAGAAGGGAAAACAAAATTGATATTAAAAGGAAAGCAAAAACAAATAAATACGAACAAATAGGAGATAGATGGGAGTAATATAGATAGATGTACAAGAGACAAAGGTGTAAGGATTTAAAGGAGTAAGGATACATGATGATACGGAGAGACGCAATGTTTTCATAATACGTGATAGTGGGTTATTAAAGATGTCCAAGGCATTTGGAAGGTCATTAAGAAGACCTGCAGCCCTGGTACTGGGCATGTAGTATTAAGGTTTATTAAGTAATGAGGGATGAGCTACGACTGTAATAAGTGTAAGTAGGAAATATTTCATGTAGTGTTCAGGTATTATAGTAATGACAGTTAGCATTATGCTATATTATGTATTGCAATATGTGCAGTGTAAAAACACGCTTGAGTTATTCACAAAATCTTCCCATGCAATTTGACTTAAATTAAGCATTAGTATTTATTCCGACTGATGGTGTACGAGAAATAGAATGGCAGGAGAATCTTAAAAATAACTTTGATAGACCTTGTGACATTCGAAGCAGTTCTGCAATGTTAGCACAAGGACAAAAGTTAATAAACACTTAAATATTCCAAAATGAAATATTTTGATCATTTTTATTTATTAAACAAATTCAGCCATTTTATTTATTAAGATGCAAGCATTGAAATATCGATTTTTATAATGATACGCTCACTAAAATATCGCGTTGTACACACAATGCAGGAAGAAAAATTGAAAGTAAACGGTGGATAAGTAGAAAATCTCTCATTATTTAGTAACATAACGAATCGGACTAACATAAGAGTTGAGAATTTATGTCGTTTCGTACACAATAGAGTATTATTTTCTCCAAATAGACATATCTCTAAAACATACATATCTCTTTACCCCATGCAACATTTTATTACGTTGCTAAGATGTCACAATCATAATCCGTCAGTCCTCCATCTAACTACATTCAGTCTGCATGCTCCAATAAATTACTTCCGTTCTCACAGTCATGCTCTTTTCGCTATCCCCCCATTCCTCTCAATGTCTTTATTTATATTATTATTTTTTGATTTTGCTGTGCCTGTGTACATAAACTTTTTTTTGTAACGTATTGTTTATTTGATATTTTTTACTGTTAGTTAAATAAATAAATACACTTACGCCATAATACGAGCATGGTATAAAAAGAAGAAAATGAATTTATTAGTGTCCCTAAAAAAATAATCTTACAGTGTAAGTGGAATTGATTGAAAAAGTAGGACACAATATGCTCCTCATACTAATATAAAAACATTATTTATTTTTTCATCAATAAAGCGAAGATTGATAGAGAACTATCAAAATTATTTTAATGTAATGTGTCACAAAAATTTAAAAGTACCTGCTTAACTAATTATTTTCTGGCAGCTTAAATCATATGGTTGCAGATCTGAAGCTAGCAGTAGATGTCAAAAAATTAAGAATTCATTGTATTTCCGCACTGGCAGCACTGACATTCCATGTGCATCTTTGCCTTGCGCACTGGCGAGAGTTCATTTTTATTCGGCGCTCCGGCGGGTGGCGTGTTGCGGTTGCGTCGCGTATCTTTTGCATTGTTGACGTTTATTATTTATAAAAAAGCTATGTCAAATAATGGAAATTGACGCGTCAATAAATTCCTACGTCCGGTGCGCGCTGTAATCTCGTTCATTTGCGCCTGTTCCGTTTTGTTTGTGTCAGAAATTAGGAAGTCCGCCGTTGTTTATAACGCGAGTGACCGGGCCGCTTCTACGATGGCTGGGAATGCAATGTTTAAACTTTGTTTTACCAATGTGCATCGCGCGAAGGGCTCCGAGTTTGTAACAATGTGCTTGGTATCTTGTTTAGTGCTACTCTGTGTTGGGATTTGTTCTGCTGGGGGCAATCCCGGTGTAGTTTCTTGTTCTAATGTCAGGAGTATATTCGAGAGCAGAGGCGAGAATTCTTTTGCCATTCTAGAGGAGCCTATAACCGGTAAGTTTTCTCACAATTTCTTTATTGTGTTGCACCGACACCCACGTTAATATCTGGCCATTACCGTATTCCGAGTATACATTATCTTTTATTAACAAACGTGCTTGACTTTACTTACGAAAAAATGTTTTAAAAGTTGCCGACGGTTCTATTTTTTTCTTTATAAAAGTAGCCTATTATAATATGTATTTTCATTATCGTATTTAATTAAATATTGTATCTTATTTACAAATTGGAAATCACTTTCACATTATTATTTTTTTCATTTAACTGCTTTATTTCCACAACTTTTCGATCATCTTCTGATGCATGTTTGTTAACTTTCAACCATCTTATTAATCTTATTTATTGTCCCTTTCACCATCTTAGGTGCAGGATCATGAGATGGAGAGCTCCTTTCGGGCTGTTTCCTCGTTTGGGTAACGAGCTAACTAATTTCAATCTATTTGCGCATTGGCATGTCAACATTTCGGTTTCCTTTTTGATCCGAATTTTTATTGAAATACCAACACTCTCCACTAGTAATTCGAAGTGGTTCGTCGTGTTTGGTGATTTATCTATCTCATATGGTTTGGTGTTCGGCTAAAATGTGATTTTGCTTTGAGGCGGCATGCTCAGAAGATCTTGTAAAGCAACTACTATTGGCCGCAGTTTCTACAGCCATCTTCTCCGTAACAATCACATTGTCCTTCAGCTGAAGATATATTCTTTAACATTCTGCTGTCTGCAGCATTTCTCCTTAATCTTATTCTACCTAAACCTTTTTCCTTAATCACTCATATTCTTATCCAACTGTATCTCAATTATATGCCTACTGTTATAGCTGTCCAATTCGACGGGGCTCACATAGCAACCTTCTCATTGTCCAATAATTTAACCTCCTCTATATGAAAGATTCTAACACACAAAACTTAACGACACTTTCGATAAGGATAGGCAGAGAGGCAATAGATTTATCTCTAAAATATCTCAGTTGTCTCTATGTAATGGAGCGAAAAGTGGTTTGGTGGAAGAAGGATTTGTCGGTCTTGTGGTCGAGTGGTTAAAGGCACTTGACTAAAGCGTTGAAGGAACGCTGGAGGTCGCGGGTTCGAATTCCACCGGAGTTAAAAAAATATGTATATAAAAATGCATTTTCCTATTCAAGTTTTAAATATATGTGTTAAATCATTTTAGGGAATGTTCTCTCACACAAGTAAGTAGTACCAAAAACAGAAAACAGGCAAAGGGCAATTTTTTGTATATTATCTATCGTATGTTTCCAGTGAAAGACTTAAAAAAATCCCAACAAAGATGAATTTTGGTATTTGTTCTTAATTATATAACTGCACTGTAAATCAATCATTCCCATTTGATGTTCTGGTTTTAATCTTCTTAATTTCATTCGTAATGCCATCATACTCTGAGAAACGATTGTCAAAGTTTATTTTCAAAGCTTCCATTGCAAAATCGATGAGAAACTAGGACTCAGTAGTGTGGCCGTATATTTCACATGTTTTAAAATGTTTGAAACACTTTTTACGTAATTGTGATTGAAAATGTGTTATTTTCTGCGGGAACGATTTTATATAAGTGTAAAAATCAGGGAGAAGCTGATTTTCTCCTTGCAATCTCAAATTCAGTTCGTTTATAGGTTATTCAGTATCACAAAAAAAGTGGACTAAGCAATTAAGCACAGCATCGTGACACATGTGACCTATTGATTTATTTTCAAGATTAAATTCAATTGATGTTGGATTTATTTAAGAATGGTGATTTATTATACTAATTTTATGATTATTATGGATTTAACTCTTCCACTCAACAAAAAAAAATGTTCAAAAGTGCCACAGTATAGCTGTACAACATTCAGCCGAGGACACCGAGAGAACCGAATTACCGGAAAAGGTGACTCCGTAAACAAACTCCTGTTTGCTGGCTACTTCCTCTTATTTGAATATTTAGGCTGCAGACAGTGCTGCACATTCAGGCAAGAGTGTACAGAAGAGATGGCGGCTGAAGAATCACACAATGGTCAACGGCGGCTCTCGAATCTTCCACGAAGACTAATGCCATGGTGTTAAATCTGGTTAATCATATATACCTATCGCCTTTTTAACGGAACTACCCAGATTCCATCAACGGTCTTTTTATTTTCATCATTTCATCGTAGTATCCAGCTTACAACGTCTTGTGCAAAACGAATCAGTCTGAGGAATTCAAGGAAGGGCAGACCGAGCGAGCGCCGACATTGCGTCTTGGCAGCTGTGGTGTTTTTTCTTCTACGGTCCTCTTCAAATATACTCAATAAATAGCGTCCTTATGTTTCCGATGTTTCATTATGCTATGTAATAATTGTCATGTTAGTTTACAGTTATTTGTTGAAATTAATTATTCCGTTTTAAGAAAATATAAATGTACGAGATGTTTTGGTTGTTTATAATTAACTGTAAGTAGCTTAATATAAACGCACTTAATTTGTAAAGCGCTCTTGGGGTGATTTTCAATCACGAAACAGCGCTATATAAATCATCCAATAAACGAACGCTTACTTGTTATTAGCGCTATCTGTTAGCGATAGAGGGTTCCTAAATATACATAATGGCAGGAAAATTAAAACAGCTTAGTCCCTCGGAACATACTTGAGTAACCAGTATGGCCCGAAGGCTGGAAAGTATTCGTAAGTATTATTATTCCATCACGCCGTTTCCCCGAAGGGGTAGGCGGAGAGGATCGAGCGCCAGACCATTCTATCCTAACATACATCTTGCTTCTTCCACATTCATACACCTCCTCATGCATGTTCTGCGATTATTCCGACTACGAACAGAGCCATCGATTA
>JAPMAF010000733.1:0-13078 GCA_026537445.1 Silvatares holzenthali
TCCATGCATCCTTTCCCTGACATGAATGCTCCTTGAACATCCCATACTTTGTCTTTCGTTGCCTTTCTAACCCGTTCGATCAACACTCTTCCATACAGTTTGCTAACAGATCTTAGTATCATACTCAAGATAACAATATGGTACTGGAGTGGAATAAAGTGGTATTAAATCACCAATACTATTAATATTGTGCGTTATGTTGGTGTTAGCTATGCTTCTAGGAAAGAAGATTAAAATAATATTAAGTGTAAATTTACAAAGACTGAAAGCATCCTTGAGATGAGTTACTCACAAAACGATGCCAAATAAATAACCTTATAATTCATCAGTAAAATATAAATTATGAAGTAGTGTTTCATTCAAATTATTAAATAAAACATCTACTCGGAACATAAAACACATTCTGTTTAAGTGTGATTCACGAAAAAAGCCAGAAAGGCTATTCAAAAAAATCATAGTAAGATATAAATACATTTTAAAGGATGATTTCATTGAAGGGTACTCATGATAAGATGTATGTGTATAAACAAGGTGAGGTGAGGAGAAACGGCATGATGGTGTAATGTGACATACAAATACTGTTTTCTTTAAATATGTTATCGGTTTATCAGTGAGCCATATATTTGTTGCAAAAAATCCTCCACTAATGAATGCACAAAGTCTGCAGATAAAAGCTGATAACATTTATTATTTTCTAAAGTTTTATTGTGTTAACTGTTTACCAAAGCATTATAATATTTATTTTTACATCGTAATCACACTTAGAAGCATGAATGATTATGTCGGAAATCGATTCAATCTAATCACAATAGAGCTTTGGTTTTAGCAGATCGTTTTTCAACCAATTCAAATGTATTACCATCTCTAGCACTACAACCCGGTGTGAGTCTTGGCTGCCTCCAAGAAATAATGCAGTTTATTTATTTATTTGCTGATTTATATAACATTATTTCGTGATTTTAATCACCCCAAAAGAGCTTAAATGCATTTACTCCTATCCACCGCAGAATCATTCCAATTTTTTTTACTTAAAGAACGATAGTATTGTGCGTCTCATATATAAAAAATATATCGTGCCATCTTTAGCATTTCTTTTCTTTGTCAGCTTCTTGTTTGAGTAGTTAAGACACTTGACTAAAGCGTTGGAGGAACGCTGGAGGTCACGGGTCCAAATCCCGCCGGGGTGAAAAAATATAATTTAAAAATGCATTTTTTAATTCAGATTTAAAAATATGTGTAATATATTTTAAATAATCAAAACAGCCAAAAAATGCATTTAAAAATGTGTATTTTCTCTGAACTGGAAAAGAGTGGTACATCTTGTATCGCCCTGAGCAATACCACCATTCAGCATTGTAAGCCACGTGAAATAAATTTTTCTATGTTTTGTGACTAGAACTGAATAGCCAGGTTTGGAATCTCTCCTACAAATGCAATGCATGTTACAGACCCAGATGTATGGTCATGTCGTGATGTCTCATGAGAAGTATAAGATAAAAAAAAGCTACAGCTTGGAATTATGTTCATCTGTTTAAAATCTGACTAAGAATGCCTAGTCAGTTCTTAAATAGATGAATATAGTACAGTTGGTGTAAAATATTTGAATATGAAAATGTACAGTTGCTCATCTGTCATTAAATAAAATGTATATTGACATTTGCTCTGCCCCCCCACCCCCTAAATATTGACTGGATACAATGATTCCTTATGAACACAAAACTACCAGCATGTTATTATCATTAAGATAGATAATGAGTAAAATACCATATTCGTGAGAAAATCATTTCAGAGTGATGAAAATAGAAACGATATCTTTAGGTAGCAATTACAATAGATAGGGTGCATCAATCACATGTAGTTTTGAGTTCCCAGAAGGGTGTTCCTTGGGGAATAGTACATGGGGTAGAAGAGATTGGTAAATGAACAGTTTAAAAGATGCAAAGATGCACCATGTTCTATCTGGCAGTAAAGTGGAAAGGCATGAGCTATAGTCACTAGAAATCCCATTTATAACTGCTAATGTATGTAGACAATTGGGAAATAACGGTAGGTATCCCCATTTTTCCGCACTACATTTAGACCCCTAGAATTAAGTTAAAGTGTCTTCTTCAGAAATAGAATGTAAACATGAACCTTCTAATAAATAACAATTTGGGAAGCATGTGACCTAGCACATTTATTTATTTATTGAACAGTACAATGACTAAATATGATGAAAAATTTAAAGAAAATTAAAATATATATACATATGCACAACAAAATAAAATAAAAAGCATAAACAACGACAAGAAAAAAGGAATGATTAAACAAAGTTATAATACGAAGAAAGCAAAACAGATAAAGAAAAATAAATGAGAAGTAGGTGGGAGTAAAAAAGAAGACAGTTATCAAAAGATAGGGACAAAGGAGTAAGGATTTTTGATGTTACGGAAAGGCGCAGTGATTCCATAAGGCTTGATAGAGGTCTGTGAAATATATCCAGGGCATGCAGGTACCAAGGCCTGTTGACAAATGAGGGACAGCCAAAACAAAATGATTGTAAGAACGGAAGTAATTTACTATATTATCGGTAATTATTAATAAAATATTTTAAAATGTACTCACTCTGAGATGTGAACGAAAATATCTTCACCGCTCACATCAGATATAATGAATCCATGCCCTTTTTCTCTGCAGAATGATTTAATCACTCCACTCTCTTGAGGATTGCCTAAAGCTCTCTCCGACCTAATTAAGAAACGATGACACACTTAAACTTATCAAAAGTAGGAGACGTCATCTTATTAATTAAACCAATATACTTGAAGGATAAACGAACGAATCACTTAAATACTTGTAACAGATATTGCGTATTTTTAACACATTAATATCATTTTCGCGAATGGAACGATGTTGGAAAAAATATAAACTTACGTTGATGCTGTTCTCGTCCTCTTGGTAATAATAGGACTGGGTAAAAGAAGGTGGGAGTGTGATTTGTTGGGGGAGTCATCCGGTGAAATTGACATTTTCTGACAGTAAAAATAAGACGACAGCGAAGAAAACAATTAAAACGTATCGAAAATAAGAAAGAGATGACAGCGGAAACAGAAAAACGCACCGCTCAAAAGATATGACCTTCACCAGACATAGACAATCCGCAACGTCTTTTTCTTTTTTTAGTTCGTTTTTTATTTAGTAGGTTATGGTTTTCATCCTCTAGGGATGTTCTCAGTCATTATTTAGGTTTGGCGAACTAGAGGGTGAAAAATTACTGGCGTGATTTTTTGGGAACTTGTTAAGGGCGAGTTGATATTCGAATGGTCAATAAAAACTACACGTAGCTAACCGATGGAACGTTACTTTGGTTCCTATTGGCCATTTTCAGTGTATTATTATTCAATTTACATTTTAACTACATAAATGTAATTATATATTTATTTTATATTTGGTATTATTACCTTCATCGACTAACGATGTTGTTCTGTCAATAGATATATAGAGCTGATAAACATAAATAACGTGATATTTTACATGTAATTATTAAATTTTTATAGAGTTTACTTTTCTGGATTTAAATAATGTAACGTGGCTTAAAGGAGTGTTTACGATTGAAATACGAATTGTTAGTTTAACGTAATTTTTAATATTATTTTATAAAACGTGGATAATGGTTGTTAAAAGGGCATTTGAAGTTTACATATATTCAAATACACACTCGTATAAAGAAGAATCATCAATGTAAAATTTGACCAAACAGGTAAAACATTTTAGAGAAGTTTTATTTTTTGTCTCGATTTCCATCAGCATTTATAAATTATTGATAATGATTTATCATGGCTCATTATCGAAAATTGTAATAGCCATTGAGAGTGAGTGTTACATTTAATGATGGGGAAATATTCTGATGAGCGAATGCAATCATTTGAAACTGTTTCAATCCTTTTAACCAGTTTAGCTGCACGACTAGCTATTTTAATTACCTTTGACTCGGACTCGACATCTTCTCAGAAATGATCTCCAAAAAGGCGCTGAATTATTCATCAACATTTTTTTCCTATTCATACTCATTTCAATCAAGCTTTCAAATTCCTCATTCAAGAGAGTAAATAAATTTGAATTTATATCCCCATTTTATTTCAATAAATGTTATTTAACACATTCCTTAACCAATTGTTAATCTAAGAGATTTTAATGCACATTTAGTTTCGTAAAGCGGTTTAGTTTCATAAAGAAGGAAGAGTCCTTCACAGATAATTCTGATTCATAACCTATGCATTCTTATCAATGATTCTTCTACTAGGTAGTCGCCTCTCACCAAACATCAGTCGACTATCAAAATTGACAATTACTTTTAAGATATGGTCAGATTAACATATTCTGATGCGCAGGCAGTATTAAAAACAGTGACAAATGTCACATTCAACAAAATAAATTGGCTTCAAATTTTCTTTTGAGTAGTTAAAAGATTTTTGACTAACGGATCTAAGTGTAATGCTACATCAGTATGCAGATGAAAAAGTTGAAGAACATGAATGTAGGCGCGGAATCGAATGGAAGAAAAATATGCTACGTATTGCATGCAGATTGGCAGATAATGAAAGCGATTTACAAGCATTAAAAACCAAGGTATTTTATTTATTTATTTAACAGTACAATGTACTATACACAAAAAAATTATAAAAAATAAATAACAAGTTATAAACAAGGAAAAAAAATAATAATAAAGAAACAATAAACAATAATTAATATGAAAAAAGCAAACATATGTTAAGTAAAGCAAAAGGGTGGTAGGTAGAAGTAAAAAGGAAGATACGGTTATCAAGGGATAGGGAAAGAAGGATAGGATTCATTACAGCTTAAGGGAAGGGCCATGACTAGAAGAGGTGGGGGGCAGCTCCATCAATGCGAGGCCTGTGAGCGCCCTATCCTGATAATACGTCATTCCTTAACAGCAGCGATCGATGACCACACCGCCGGGTCTAGATATCTGTCAAGCAACGAGCCTGGTGTGCCGACTTTAAAAGAAGCATATGCCCCCTTGGTTCAATTAGGGACCCCCGATAATAGCTCATTGGGAATGACAGTCTTGATGTACTCTGTAAGACGACGACGTAGTTGAGGAGTGGAGCGAACATTCACAGACACCTGAATCGCTCCACTCCCATTACTTGAGCGGTGGGAGCTCCAGTGCCGCGGATCAAAATGTACCTGTCACTGCAGTGGGCATTAGAAATGTTGGAGAGCGGTCGGGTTGGACATAACAGAGTGTTGGTGCCAAAGTTGATGTATAAAAGCGAATATTGGATATGGCAGAAGAACGAAAGTAGAATAAATGCTGTAGAGATGAGATCTCATATAAGAATCTGTGGTAAAACGATGTATGACAGAGTAAGAAACACAGATATAAGGAATGAATGTGAAGCAGGGGCGAGTGTGATTAATAAAATGAAGAAAAATTTATTGAGATGGTTTGGGCATGTGGAGCGAATGGGTGCAGAGAGGCTAGTACGGAATATCTACGAAGCAGGTTACAAGTTGAAGGTATGAAATACAGAGGTCGCCCAAGGAAAACATGGCATGATCAGATCAACCAAATATTGGTGGATGGCTTTGTCCGTAGTCGTAAGAATTGCAGAGTATGCATGCGGAGATGTTTAAACGTGGACAAAGCAAGAGATGTGTGCCAGGATAGAGTGGTGTCGATCTTCTCTGCCTACCCCTATGGGGAAACGGTGTGATGGTTTTGTATTATTGGATCTAAATTGAATTTAAACTCATCTGGCGCATTTAAACGAAATACCCAAAAAAAATCTGTCGTTCATGCAAAAAGTATTGCATTCGTGAAGGTTTCGAGAAAGATTAAATTAGAAATTGGAAAGTTGTACTAATTTTGTAGGACGTTTTCAGATCACTTCAAAATTAATTTCATTGCTCTTACTATCACGTACTAACTACATATTTTGGTGCTTAAGGAACCATCAACCTACATTAATTAACATCTACATAATCCAATGTCCTCTAGTTTGAATTTCGAGCCACTTGAGTATCAAAGAAAATTAAATAGGAAATATATTTGGGATGGAACGGTTTCGAATGATAGCATCTCATATTGAAGTATTTCATTATCATCAAATCTAATGCCCACTACTTATCGTTTTCGGAATAGAAAATTTTCTTCATTGACTAAAATAACTAAAAATCTGATTATTTTTTAATCCTACCTACTATCAAAATGACACTCTGGTTATCTTTATTTCCGAAAAAATCATTTCGTCTAATATTTGAGTAATATTGGATTACTTCAATACTCTCAACTACTTGGCCAGATTCCAAATAATCTTTTATACTATACCACATTAAAAAATAATATACAGCGTTCATCACACTACTAAACAATTACCAAGCTGGATATTGGATTTATATACGCGTTTTTTTTTCGCAAGTCAAAAACTTTTGGGTAGTCATGTCGTGTTGTGATACTTTTTTTTTTACAAAGTGTCACAACATGACATGACTACCCAAAAGTCTTTGACTTGCGAATCTTTTGGTCGTGGAAGCCTACGAAAATACGTATTTTTTGTTAAATATGTCGTTTTGTAACATTTTGCTTACCAACATTTTGAGTAACATTATTGTCCCTTTTCAGGACGAGTCTGTCTATGGGAAAATATCAGCCTAATATTTTTAGTGAAAGATAGCCACAATAAAACAAAAAACAGAAATAAACGAAATAAAAAAATATCTTTATGGTTAATCTATGCTTTTATGTTAATCTATGGATTAATTTATGAACGTTTGTCGTTTGTCGCTGCTCGTCGCCATTTTGCATTCAGCCGGTGCGAGTTTGTTAAGATATTGTTATTCGTTATTTCGTCTCAGTTGGTTATAACTAATATAAAATGTCCGATCGAGAGGTTTGTGTTACTTTGTCTTAATAATTGTAATTTTTTTAAAACCGTCGATTTTCACATTTACACGATCCTAATTTCCCGCTTTATTTCTTGGCGAAAACATGCTTCTGTGGTCAGAATTGTTATTTTATTTTTATTGTCAAACTAAATATATACATTGATGTGTTTTAGAGGAGTCATTCTCGCAACGGTTCGAGAGGCCATACCGTAAAAGAACGCAAAATGTCGCGAGATCACAGCGGTAGCCGATCGCGGAGTCCAATAAAGTCGCATAAAAAATATTCCGGGTAAGTATCAAAGTTACTTTTTGTTGTTGTAACTTTCAAATTCTTAAGATAATGAACCCCTTTTGATTGTTTGAAATTGTCATTACGTAAGCATTGCCCTATTCATGAGATCAATAATTAATTTAAATTCACTACTATTGATAAATCTATTCCATAGCAACAAATGTTTTCTGGCATGTCACACATTCAAACAGTACTTGACATATCAATTAAGGGAGACATTTTAATAGATTCCTACCGTTTGTTATATCGAATTCATATTGTAGCTCGAGACACGGGGAGATCGCAACCAAGACAAGGTATGCAAATACATTACAAACATATATAAGTGCATGCTGTGTTGTTTGTAGGCTTGACAGAAAGTTATAAACTAGTGACAAAGGTCAGTTTATTATGTGGGTATGGTATGGATATGGTTTTCTCGTATACTATATTTTACATTGAATCGTGTTTGATTTTTTTTTGAATGATGACTATTGCTATAATGATTAAACTTAGTAGTATCAGTAGGGTTATGCAGATTTTTTTATTTTAAATAGATATATTCCTTTTGGACTATTATGCCATGTTTTGAAAATGTTTAGGCCGTAGTTTCTAATAACAGTTGACTGAGTAACTATGCTTTGGTCTCTCAATAGAAACCTTTTTACAGATTATGTATATTTTATAGTTGTAGAATATGAACAATCAATATATTATTATTATTTTCTTTATTCCACATTGAGGGGGAGGGGCATGCAATCCCACTCAACTGTATATTTTTGTTTGAAAAATATGTTGATCCATCATAACTCTTGAATACCTTACACAGCCTCCAACAGATGAACCTATGGTTGTCACGATTCAGCACCAGTCTCAGCCATAATTTTCTACTTAATTCTTCCTGGTTGACATCCAATTCCAATGCTCTTCAAAGCGAATCCGTCTTGAGTCGATCTGCTTCATCGAGCATTATGTCATCATAATGCTCGATGAAGCAGTCTTGCGAATGAATTATTTATCTTTACTCCTTATGACCCTGGCCTGTAATGTTAAATGTAGAGGAGGTAGTGATTTCTCATTAGCTTTTGCACCTCAGTAAATAACATGTTTGTAAATTTCATTCAACCATTCAATATATTGCCACCACCATACACTTCAAGTCCTGGTGTTTGAATATATTAATTCTTCCGCAAAAATGCCTGTAGATATATTAGATGTTGTTATAGTTACAAAGGAAAATTCATCATCAATAAACTGTTCCTTATGACTGAAGATCATGGCTTGTCTATGCACAACATATGTTTTTCAGCGTTCTGCGCTTCTCAATTACTGTGTGGCTAAGGGTAGGCAGTTACTTTTATATGATCACTCCGTTTTAGTGGTTCTCTGCTTCTGGTTCTTCGTCCGTTGACATCCACAACTAACACTAACTTTAAGCCTTCTAGTCCTTTTTTCGCAATGTGGCCAACAGCTGCAAGCCGAAAACAATTGAAGTGTGTTCGGTGATGTTTAGTTCTTCCAAAATATATTTATGCGACTCACCATCTAGGGGATTCTCAGTGTACGCCTCCAACACTCAAATGCATCTATACTTTTCCGTTCAGCAGCACATGTCCAAGTTTCTGTGTCATATAAGAAATTTGAGAATATTAGTGCAGCAGACATGCCCTTTTTTGTATGTTTGAATTAGCTCCTATTTTTCCAGATGTTTTTAAGGTGAGTCGTAGCGCTTTGCAATTTTGATTCTATGATTAATTTCATTTTCGCTACCACTGCTGTGTTATATATTCAAAATGCTGAACTGTTTCTAGGCCTTGTAGTATATCAGTCTTTCTTGATACTTTCTCTCTGTCTACTCTATTATCTTATTTTCGTTTCACGGCAATCAAGCAATAGTACTATTTTGGGATATTCTATTTGGTGATTCAATTTATTTTCCTTGTTTGCTATTAGAGTACTGTCATCAGCAAAGTGCAGACAATTGATGATTCTTAATAGCAGGGATGACAAAGTGCAGACCTGCAAATGCCTTTCTCAATTTTGATAGTAGTAGATAGTGCAATCTGCTTAGATCAGGGAGGCACTACTTGTATAGAAGTTTTTGATAATGTAGAGTGTTGTAGAATATTTCATTCCCATCTTAGAAAGTATTTTCCAAATTGACTCCTATCGAACACAGTCAAATCCTTTGGAATAGTTTATAAAGCCCATGAGTATGAAAATGTTAATCTTGCATTTTGAAGAGTTGTCGAACATTAAGTATTTGTTCTTTAGTTCCTCTGCTGTCTGCTTATTTACAGGGAATTTGTCTCTCCAAATAAGTATTCAGTTACCTGATTATGTTCACTAAAACTTTGCAGAGATGCGGGATGAGAGATAGAGTTCTGTGGTTTTCACATTTCTTTGATGATCTTTTCCTTCCTTTTTTGTGAAGCGATATGCATAAGAAGTCGCCCCAGCCTTTCATACCGCATTGCATATTTGGCGTATGATTTTTATGCTAGTTGATCGCATTTCTACTGAAATGCTATCATTACCGATGTTTTTCACAATTGTAATTAATAAATGGAGCTTTCGGCTTCATATAACAGTTTGTCTGGTATCTGGTATCTGGTCAGGTGTTGGGAGTAAAATTACAGTATGATAATACACAATCATGTAATTTTTCCGTGGGGTAGGCGGAGAGAATCGAATTTCATTCTATTTACTTTATATACTTTGTGATTATTACGACTGCGGACAGAACCATCCATGAATATTTGAAGTGGATTTTATATTTTGATTTTAGAATTTGAGAAAAATTAAAAGAGTACAATTTATATAATAGAATATTCCGGATCTTACTTGCAGCCATATAACATTGCATGTTCTAATGACCTGAGGCATTATCACTACTAAATGCATAACAGCATTTTGCTGCACACATAAATATTTTGTCACATTATAATGGTTGTATAAAATATTTTTTCTACCTTGTCACTGTTTAGCGAGCATTTAGCCCGAGGCCATGTTATATTATTTAAATTTTTAAACATTCATTATAGTATACATATTGATATCTATTAATATTAAATATATATAAAAATAGTTGTGATATTTATGAAAGACAGTAGATTGGTTGAAGATGTTGATAGAAGAGTGATTGCAGGTAATAGGGTGGTATTCGCCATGCACTCCATAATTGGCAATAAATTATTCTTGAAAGAAACAGTTGTCGATACATAATATAATGAAATCTTAGCACCTGCCTTACTATATGACAGCGAAACGTGAACTTGGCCGAAAAAAGATTAGAGTTGAATAAATGTGGTGGAGAAAATTGTTTAAGAGAAGTGTGTGAAAAGTAACAACCATGGACATAATGAAAATTGTATGATTTAGACATGTTGAGCGAATGAAGCGTGGAAGGAACACGTCTCTCAACTTTCTTAATGGAGGCAATGTTAGTCACAACAACCATCACAATGTATGAATGTGGAGGAATATTAAGAATAAGTAATGTATGCAAGGAAGAAGTGATAAGTGATATTCCGCTCTCTTTGCTGCCCTTATGGGGAAACGGTGTGATGTTGTATGTATATGTATGTAATATTTACACTCAATGGCTTGTTTAAAATTTTGCATTGTACTATCAAATATATACGAATAACAGTTTACATTTTTTCTAAAAATATATCGTCATTGAAATGCGTTACTGAGGATTTAACAAATTTGTGTCTTGGAATATTAACTTCCATAGCAACTGGCAAAGAGAGACAAGCAATAAGCTTGTCATGGTGTATGTGTAAAATGTAAGAAATGTGTTTTTTTTATATATTATTTTAGCATGAACTTGTGCTATTTGCTTTTAATTTTAATACAATTTTTAGCTTTATTTTGTTTGCTTAGTCTACTTTTGACATGCGTTTAAATCAGACTTAATATTTCATTTGCACATACATCATTCACCAATATAATGTAAAAACAAAGTATTTAATGTTGAACAGAGTGAAGTGACCTAATTCTACATCACTTTATACTCACTTTTCAAAATTATGCAATTTTAATCTCTTCCGGTTGTTTTGGAATAATATTTTCAACTTGCACAGAGTTATCAACGTGTTATCTCGTTCTTCATAATTAAATCAGTTGTTTATATTTGTTTTAATCCAGTGAAGCAATTTGAATGTTTCCTAGGTATAATGACCTAAGCGTGGTAGGTAAATATTGCCCTTATTTCACAATACAATATCAACAGGTTTTGTACCAATGCTCACATCACATGTTTAATGTGAATATGGTAGTGGCAAAAAATGTGAAGCACGTGATGAATTACACAGAAAATTATATAAAAAATGTGAGTATATATACATAAAAAGCGATAAATGAAGAAATCTTCCAGGAAAACCAAAGTAGAAAATTAGAAAAATCAACACAACCAACAGCAGTATGACGTTCATGTTTTCATTATATATGTTAAATATTACTTTGATATGGTGATTTGGCCATCGTTTTCTATTGCCTGGGGTGCATTATTAATTTTGCTTTTATGAGTGAAAATGATTTGGTGCCAATTTAAGCTTGAACACAAGTAATCGTAATAATTTTTCATGGTTATAAAAAAAGGAAATAAAATTATTTCTGTGGCACTAATAATAATTTCTATGTTTCTGCTGGCAGTATATATTGTGTCCTCTACATATTGAAAGGTTTTTAAATTTATTTTTTCCCGATACAACATTCTTTCTAGTTTATTATTCAAGCTAAATTATAAAACAAATATACATTAATGATGTATGTATTTTAAAAGTAACATTATGATACATTCCAATTTCTTCCCTTTCATTAATATTTCATTTTATATACATACATACATAACCTCACGCCAAATCGAAATAGGAGTAGGCAAAGAGAATGGGGCGCCATTTGTTTCTATTTTGACTCATAATTCTTACCTTTTTCACATTCATACATCTCATCATACAGCACATTCCGTTTTGATATGTTAATGAAGTGATGAAATTTTTATCTAGCAAATGTCACATTATGTCTAATTTTTATAGAGGCTGTAAATTATTTATCACAGTTGTACAATTTATCTATGAGTTAAACTGTAGTTAATGGTGCTTAGTCATAGCCAGTCCCACGTGTTCACACATAATTTATTTTGCTTTCGACGAATTTAAAAAAGATTCGTGACAATACAGTTTCTTCATTGCACATTCACATTTATTTCTTTGAAGTCAGCGGGCAAATTTATTTTCCGAACAAACACATGTTCCGTTCCAAGCGTTCTCTTTTTCCTAATAGCCTTTGAATATATTAATGTGGTAGTATTTTCTTAATTTCAGTTTTCTGGACATCTCGTTGGCTGACTGCCATTGTGTTTTTGCTAAAAGTATATTCAGTAGTAGGGACATTTAACGCCCATGCTAACGAGTAATTCCTGAATTTATACAAATTCTTATTACGAGAATATTATTTTTCACTTTTATTCTCTGACAAACATAGAAAAATAAAAATGTCTTACCCCAAGAATATTCAAAAGTATATTAAGCGAAAAAATTTAGGTATTTTAAATTTTTATTTAATTGAAACTTATAATTAATTACTTTCTGTTAGTTTTTTATTCACACATGTACAATTTCATATTACGGCCCATAAATATTAATAGTGCTCCTTCATAATTCATATTTATAGTCTAAACTAGAATAAATGTCATTTGCGTCCCTAATCCCTACATTGAAGAAATCCCGCAGTATTCATAGCCACACATTGTATTACGTGAACATTATATTGTCTGTGTAAACTAGTTCAATATTTAGATTAATTTGTTACAGCAATGTGAGTCCGGATGGTTACCGGCGCTATCGCACTCGCTCCCGCTCGGGGTCGGCAGGGCGGCGCGGCGGCGGGGGCGGCGGTGGGGGTGGGAGC
>JAPMAF010000734.1:0-13067 GCA_026537445.1 Silvatares holzenthali
GCTTCACTTCCATACATCAACGTTGGCACCAACACTCCGTTATGTACTGCCATTCGGGCACTCATAGAAAGTTTTTTATTTGATATTACAGCGTCTAGTGCCCCGTTTACTCGATTACCTGCTTTCACACGCCTTTCGATGTCACTTTCGCACCTTCCATCCCTCGTGAACATACTTCCCAAATACAAGAACTCTTCGACTTGCTCTAAATCTACATTCTCCACATTTATTTTACATTTTGTCACTATTACTAAGCTATTGAAAAGGTGGAAGCTTCTTTGTATGAGTAGATAAATATTTTCTACAACCTGGGTGGCAAACCTTATGGTAATGGGTTGGTGCTAACATTTTAAAAATGTTATATTAAATCGTTGGGCAGGACGACCGTAAAATGTTCAACTTTGAAATTGTGCAACTTGGCCTGAATTCAAAAAGTTCGCGTGCCAGCGAGAGATCACGAGTACCACTCGTGGCACGCGCGCCACAGGTTCGCCGCCACTGCGCCGGACTATCACTTGTTGAGTTAGTGATCTTGAAAACGTGTCACATTAACCCACATAGGTATTTTAACCGAAGAAACATAAATCTTGACCCAACAACAGTCTAGTTGGCAAACCGCCATTGATTGGTGAAAATTTGCAGTTTGCTAAAAAATGTGTCAAACACACGTGCTTCGTTATATTAAAATGCTTTTAGATTTACAGCAATGAACACCTATTTTCATTTTATTGTTGTGTCTGGCTCGGAAAAATACATTCGTATCTTAGGGAGGTGTTCAAAGGAAAGTTTGCTAGAAAGCAACGATATATTAGCAGATTTATTATGCCTAATTATTTTCACAAATTCAACAGACGCCGCACGATTACTTCAATAAAACTAATTTAATTATGATTATTTCCCTGGCAATGGCAATACACCATTTATAACTTTTTCGAAATAATTGATATGTTTTTCATCACTAAATTAATGTTATTTTTATTTCAAATAAAAAACCGTGCTCTTCACTTTACGGTTGCAAATAATTAACTTATTTTTATTTTATGGTGTAATAATATAATAATGATTATGATTTTTTGTTATTTTGCAGAAATGTGTTCCCTCCAAATCTGATGCAAGCTACCATTGCCCAATTCAGGACGAGTCTTAGTAACAAAAAGAATGAGTCCAGTAAGTTATATTTTTGTTTTCAGTTTTCTAGTGTATGAGTAAAGCTCGATATGTTCAAAATACAATGCGTGGCAATATCAAGGGCTATAGCAAATTAAACTCTGATGTCTTTACATTGATGTATTTCTCACCTTCGGCACGTTATAACAGTGCCCAGAATCACCAACAAATCACAACTCTCAACTCCCAACTGTCTACTGAAGCATAAGAGATGTTTCATATAGAAAAATATACGTGGAAACAAAATAATTAGGATAAGAAACCAAAGTGACAAAAACATTCTAATAAAAATCCCGTACCTATAATTATTGCAAGAATATCTTTACGAAAACAGTGCGAACAAAATCATAAAATTATTCTTTCCACAACGGAAATAGGAGGATCACAGAATTGCCGACACAAGGAATGGTTCTTGAAATTTAAAGGAATGAGATCAAGCGGTCGCAAAACATTCCTGTACAATAATTAAGTTAACGCGGGCGTGAAAACTTCCGCCAGACTTTTCATGTATCATCTTGTCAAGCTATTATCATAATCGGTAGAGAAAATGATTTGATGCTAAATTAAAATCACCAGTCTTCTACGATACCATTAGCCATAAGATCTATTTCATTGTAATTTGAATGCAGTTGGTGTTTAATTAAAACTATGTGTAATTTTCTTGACAATATACAAGATTTCAAATAACCCAAATTATTTGAGAAGTAGCGAAGGGTTTGAATAATATTTTTTAGTTATGTTGCAATCAGCATTGACTAATATTAACAGTAACCATCTTCACCAATAGACAACGGCCATCTTATTAATTTTATCAAACCATCTAACCTCTGACATTCCCATATTTAGTTTCTACATCAATACTGTTGTATACATGCGCGTTCTTCATTTTCTAATTGCTGATAAGTCAGCGGCTGATTTCCATATCCATGGAAATCCGCCGCGCTAGAGGCCTTTTTGTGTAGGGAGGGGGGGGGGGCTCAAAATAGGACTGCGCCTCGGGCCTCTCAAGGGGTAAATCCGCCACTGATAATAGTAATTTCTAAATAAAAAAAACACTCTGTTGTTGATTCCAGACTGCAGGATTAGTGGCACAAAATAGTAATTTGTTTTGCTGATTGTGTAATGTGTGCCAAACTGACTTGACAAATCACTTTCAGTGTTCAGCTACTAAAACTTTCCCAAATAAAAATCTACAAATATTCTACTGCAAAATGTGTAAAATCATTATTTTTCTTTCCAGTTCCATTGACGCAGTTTGAAATTGGACACTCCTATGTGGACGGTACCAACGTCCTGGGTCTGGTCACCTTCAGTGTTGTCATGGGCATCGCCATCGGCATCATGAAGCGTAAAGCCAAGCCTCTGCAGGACGTGTTTGTGGCCTTATCAGAGGCCATGATGATCATCACCAACTGGGTCATTTGGTAAGGATTAACTTTTTCATGTGGTGTATTGTAACTTTTATATTATGTATCGTTACAATTTTTATCTTACGGTATATCATGGTGATGAGAAAAGCAATTTTGCAGATGTGATATTTTAAATACTGCAATGAGTTTTACACAAGAAGACATGTATGTTAAAATAAATTAATTACCAGTAAAATAAAATTAGCTGACAAGTGCAGTTAGAAACAATTTAAAAATGATAATCATTCTAGGTTAATCATTGAAGCAATCTTTTAGCGGTTATCTGATCAGCCATATTGGTTCTGACAAGAGAATAAAACATTGCCAGCATATGAGTTTTTCTGATTATGGATCAATCCTTAAGAAAGGAGAATGAAATGCTTCATCAGATGCAGCATTTCAGATCAATAGAGTTGCATGTTAACATGGTGATTTGAATAGATGTTTGAAAGGAAATATGTCATAGTTCAGAGAATATTTAGAATCCAGAACTCTCGAAGAAGAGTGAGCATAAACAAATAGCAACCCAAGGAGAATGAAATTAGTCCATGTAAATTAAAATTTATTACTTACACAATAACATTATGATTTGTTTTTTCCAGGCTGTCCCCCATTGGTGTATTTTTCCTCGTGATGGCTAAACTGCTGGAGACGGAGAGTTTCAAGGAGATGGTTGGACAACTGGGCTGGTATTTTATGACGGTTCTGCTAGGTCTCTTCATCCACGGCTTCGGCACCCTGACTGTGATCTTCTTCCTTGCCACCAGAAAGTCACCATTCACCTACCTCACTCAGATGGGTCAAGTGTTGGCTACTGCGTTTGGCACAGCTTCAAGGTTAGTTAGTATATTACTATAATTAAGGATGCAGGAGGTTAATGGGAAACTACTGTAATATTTTCATTATCATAATTATTATGACATCTAACCATTATGGACCACTCTGCTAGTGTAGTGTAGCACTACTATGTGTACAACTATTTCATTATATAATACCAAATACTTCTATCCCTAGTTAAAGGCCTCCATCATGTTCTTCAGCCTACCATCGTTTTTAGTTCTCTGTAACAGATATATCCCAGCAGTAATTTTAAGGTCATTTATTCATCTCACCTATGTCGTCCTCAACATTTGACAAGTTATAGATGCTAAATTTATTTTGGCTAGTCTTGCAATACAACCAGCAAAGTTTCATTTTAATCCACAATTTTGAAAAACATCCAGAACTTATTTTTACTTTTCTTATTTGTCTTTGAAAGAATCTTCCAGCTTCTATTTAATGTGCAATTTTCTACATATTCTTGTACTCTCTTTATACATATTCTTGTACTCTACTGCTCATATTCATATTGTACTCGTAAATCTGTTCAACTATTCTTTCAATCGCCATTTACTCAACACATCCAAAACATCCAACTGTCATTCTTAGGATTATTATTTTTAATTGGCGTTCTTCTATGATATTCATTTTTTATCCTATCAAGCAGGGTCTTTCTGCACATTCTTCTTAATGATCTCTTATGCTCAGTTTATCAAATGTTGTTTGGCCTAGTTTGAATTTTCAATTTTATAATTTAAATATTGACTGATTGCAGTGTCCTGTAAGTTTGTAATTTATAAGAACAGCAAGTAGGGTTCGATGAAAGTTGATGAGAATGCATAAAAATATAAATTTAATTTTGATTTTTTTAGTTCCGCCACAATGCCGCTCACAATCAACTGCTGTGACAACATGGGAATTGACCCCCGTATATCTCGCTTCACCATTCCGATCGGAGCCACCATCAACATGGACGGCACAGCTCTGTATGAGGCCGTCGCAGCCATCTTTATTGCTCAGCTACGAAACATTCCCCTGTCTTTCGGAAATATTGTCGCTATTTGGTAAGAGTTATAACTATTCAAAGAAAGAAAACTTAGTTACTCAGTTTATTCACGGAGCAATCACTACTAGGGTTAACTGCTAAAGATCGTCTCATGGCAATAAATTTGATCTTGAGTGCATAATTTGTGAATAAAATTAATAAACATTTAAATAACAATAAAAACATGAATCTATTTTATGTACAATACTGAACGGTGGTATTGCTCCAGGGTGATACAAGATTTACCACTCTTTTAGCTAACTGTATTAATCACCAGTATAAAGTAAATGTGGTGATTTAAGTATTATTGATTACATTTATGTAATGAAAAAATGTTTTCACTATGGATATAATCGAACTTAAGATTTTCAGTATTTCAGTTCAGGGAACTATTCACTATGGAATAATCAATTAAAATGCCAAATATGCTGTAGACATAATGTAAGGGCCAAAGATAATATAATAGGCTATTTTAAGATAATATTTACTTAAAAAATATACATCTAAAAATAATTACATCTTCTAATTACTCCAAGCAGTACCATTGGATACTTAAATATCCTTTATGGCCGCTGTGTAGTTAAGTTGCAAGAGCGATGTAGAAAATAAAATTGATTTTTTGGCAGTTATTTAAAAAAATCACTTATCTTTTTTACGACCACTTATTTCGGGAACATATAAAGTTTCTTTGAAATGCAAGCATTAAACTATTTTTAAAATGTTTTCGTACCAATTAGTGTGATTATTACTTTTACTACTGTACGGTTCGTGCTTGTTTATTATTTGAATAAACGGTGAAAGTTTCATTGTGATTTTCTTACTTTCCTACTTTTAGCGTGACAGCAACTGCAGCCAGTATTGGAGCAGCAGGTATTCCTCAGGCAGGTCTTGTTACCATGGTAATGGTGTTGGACACGGTTGGATTACCAGCTGAAGATGTCACCATCATTATTGCAGTCGATTGGCTTCTGTAAGTATTTCCTTTATGGGCTCATCACTGAAAACAAATCTCCTTCATGTTTCTTTGAGTTTTCTAGACTATCTTTTAATACCATCCATACAACCCACCTGCAGTCGGCTTTTACTTCTAGTAAATCATGGCAAATCATTCTTGATTGTGTTCAGTGCAATTTCTTTTCAATCTGGCAATCGTTTGCATGACATTAGTGACTTTGGTTGTCTCCCTTATTCATTAATTTATCTTTCTGTCTTTATAGGTAATACCCAACATTACTTTCTTTATAAAATGTAATAGAGCTCTGAGCCTTTTAATGATCTATTGTGTTAAAATCCATGTATATGTCCCATATTTCACACTTACAATAGATTATCCACCCATTATAAAAATATATCAAATAGATGTAATGTAAATAATCAAATAGGTGCTTAATCTAAACGACATCATAATAGGGACAGTATGTTAGCTTCAAAGGAAATGCAATGTTTTTAATGTGAAATTATTTATTTGTAGGGATCGTTTCCGTACAACAATCAACGTGATGTGCGACATGCTTGGAACGATAATAATCGGCCACTTGTCTTCGTCTGACATCCTGCACGAGTCCGAACTGGACAAGGCCAGCGCAGATCCGCATGAGCTCCAAGAGTTGGGAAAGAGCAACAACGAGGACAAGATGAGCATCTAGATGCTGAAATACTTTCAGTGCCATGTTATTATTGTTTCAACAGAAACATTTTTTGAAAGCATTAAGTATTTTTTCGGATAGCTTAAGAAATGTTTTACACGGGCATGTCTGCTTGCCATTTTTTCAATGGACATGTCATGATACATAAGATCCAACAGCCATATGTTCTAAATACTCCACCAAATGATAATAATACACACATTAAATCTTGCATTTTATGTTAGACTATTAGTAGTTATTATTATTCTTGGCAGCGATTGATACATAAAATGTTGGATTTCAATAATGCATATGGCTACTTTATGTATCTAGAGGAATTCAGTGTGATATCCGATAAAATATTATCAGTGAAAGCAAATTTTCTTGTCGTTCCTTGTGGTGTTAAAAACACATTTTTGAATTGTCATTCTCGTAAGTTTTTTGTAGTACCATATCCTCTATGTCGCCCCTAGTGAACGAAATTGTTGTGTCAAACACATTGCTAATGATTTAAAATATATTTACCCTATTTAGGAGTCAAACTCGATTATGCTAGTAGACTACAAGTCTATACATTTCATTTTCTAAGTTCATGTTTTAGAATTTAATAATTGTTGACTTTAAATTGGTAAATGACATATTATCAAAATAATTCATTCTCATCATTTCTACCAAAAGAAATGTGAATTATAAATAAAATGAAACAGAAAGTTTCTAAGTTAATTGGTATGGTTTCTATGAAGTAATTTTGTTTACTTTTGACAATTATGTATTTGTAATTTTGAAACAAAAATTTAGCATTTTTTAATTATTCAATAGTGTGGAATTTTTGAACATTTATTTAGTGTTTGTATCAAATCTCTACAGGGGTGATGTTTTAAAGCAATGGGAAATGTTTATGAAAATAGTGCCATATTAGAAGAAAGATAACTTAGCTCCAATAGAAACTAATATTCAGGGTAAAGAATTATGTTATACTGGAGATTGCTGGAACTTAAAATGTCGGATTTACCTTTGATCTCCCCTTCTATGAATGTTCATTACTTACTTTCTGTAGATGTAACGTGAGCTAGAATGATGTGCAAGTATGGATGAATGTAAACGGACGTGATTAATAATTTTTGATATGTACAAAGTTTGACATCTGTAATAAATGTAAGTTTATAGTTGTCGATCAATGTTTATTGTAAGTCACTAGACTTAATTATTGTTCAGAGTTTATATATATACATAATATTATTTAGGAATACGAAGTGTTCGGGCACTCTAAATATATCCAAATACAGTAAAAAGATATATTTATTAACTAGCAAGAAAAACGCTGTAGTGTTAGTACTGCCATTAATTAGTTCTAAAACTGCCCAAGAACTCTATATGAAAACATATATTTTAGTTAATTATATTGTATTACAACAGTGGTTTTATTCCAAACTCCTTAAACTTGTTTCAAGGACATTGTGTATGATGTATAAAGCTCGAAAAGTCTTCTGTAGAAAACAACTTTTGATACTCTTCAAATCCTGAGTGCGATACCCACAATTATATCTGATAGTCACCCGTCAGTTAAGAGCTCCCGAGTATGCTTAAACCATTCTTGATGGTGAAGAGACATGTTATTTGTTTAATAATGAATCCACCGTTGGTGAATAGCTTTTAGCCATTATAGTACAGAAAAGGGGTTAGAATGGTCAGTTTGTATTGATATTTTCACGGAAGATGGTTTCAAGAACTGCCATCACTAATTCCTTGAGTTAAATGTGAAAGATCTACAGGATATGCAGTTTATAGTGTGCAGTGTGATCTACAGGATTTGCGATAACAGGTTGTTTAGTTCATTATAAATATTTAAAAAAAAAATGTATTTTCAATATTCTAATGTTATCCAGTAACACTTTATATTTAAGTTATTTATAACATTTTTGATTATTTGGTAAACAAGACAAACATGTCTTCAAACACACAGAAAAAAAACATTAATTCGCTTTTCCATAGTTATTATTATTTTGGATATTGCATAATTTAGTGTGGTAGGTGCTCGTATGTTACACAAATTGTAAAATATTAATAAGGCTGTGTGCCTGTGTGATTGATAATAATTATCAATAAATGAAATTTTTTTATTGTAAATTTAATATATTTACATATTATACTTTAGTTTGAAATAATTTGTTTAAGCATCAAGGTTTAATATTTCTTATTCAATAGAGATATATTATATCCATAAATTGATGGCTCGGAATATAAATATATTTTCTCCGTAATTTTACACAAAAAGAAAAACAAATTGATCAGTTGATAATTTCAAATAAAGTATTTGTTAAATATTTTTACATATAAGATATAAACAATGTTTGGTTGCCACAGAGATCTTTCTTAAAGATGGCTAAAGTTAATACTTAACACAATGGTTCCAAGAGGGAAAAGGGAGAATCTTTAACATATGATACATCAGTAGCAAAAACAGGTTGTCTTTAATGCATCTATTGAGTATTCTCAGCAGGAAGTGATAACAATTGTTGGGTTGTGGAATTATATAGTATTTTTTTAATTATTACATAAAGCAAAATACCACAGCAAATTTACATCTGACAACAGATGTAAACTGGCGGCATCCTGACTAATAGCATTTCAATGTTTTGTTCACTTATAGGTACACATATTCCTTTAATATGGTTGTTAAGTTGGGACATTTTGATATAATTGACACCAATTTCATCTTCCGTATATAATATGAAAGTATCTAAACTGGTTGAGATTACGAGTATTTATGTGCAAAGAAAACTTGAAAAAATAAGGTGTGTTGAGAGAAGAAAATAGCAGTTTCTGGGTTTATGGAGAAGTCCAACATAAGAGGTGCACACTGGTATGTTTCAATTTCCAGTAGAATATTAAATAGGGGATCTCACGTTGGTTGCTATCATTTGTATATTACATTCTGGATATGGAAATGAATGGATTGAAATAATAATAAACACTGTGTGTGAATGCTTGTTCCCCCCCCCCCCCCTGTAAGAACATTCATACAATTTATAAAATAATACAGTCACATTGCATATAACAGAAATAGTAAATTTATATTTAAACCTCAATCTAAACTGGTAGAATTGAAAAATATTGATATACAGTTAAATAATATTCTCAATTCCATTATTATATAAATAAATATTCTCAATTCCATTATTATATCATACAAATAATTTGATGTTCAAAATGTTTTGTTTGATGTACAAGGGACCTAACAAGTGCTGAATAATGTAACATATTGGTCCATGCAAAGTAATTACAGAGCCTCTACAATATAACTTGAAATTCTATCAAGTCATTCTTTGTAAATTAAAATAAATATTTAAATTGAAAGATAATATTCAAAAATCTATTATTTATAAACAATGTTTCTTTTGAATAGTTAAATACCGAAGGTTATCAATTTACACAATTGTATTGTTTTTTCTTTATAACTTTAAGGGCACAAACAATTATTGCTATCCTTTTTACTTTTGAACTATTTATGTAATACTACTTTATATATCAATATTTCGCTGAAATAAGACTTGAGATATTAATGACGGTTTTATAATAAGACGTAGTACATAAATGTGTAGAAAATCAATTGTTCAATCATTTTAGATGTGACGCAATGTATCTATTCTCATACTGGTGTGTAATACGTTAATAATTAATAAAGATGTTAAAAGAAATGAAAACACTAAATCCGAATGCCTGTTTTATTTTTGCTATCTTCCTTTTCCATACTTGTTCTGCTTTCAATGCAGATCATCACATATTTGCAGATCAAAATCAATTAGTAGTTTAATCTGAGTTTATTACTGCATCTTAATCCCCAAAAAATGAACTTGTTTCTGAATTTTCGGTATGAAATTATTTTAATATTAAGCACTGCAAAAATTGTTTGATCCCAACTTAAAAATTCCCTTTTCTACGGCTTTTACAGATTTGTGGGTGAAGATGTTTAAAATAATGTAAATTGCTATCCCTTGAGTAGTTCATCGATTTCCTCTTATTTAAAAAAAAAAGTAGATTCGTATTGAAATAATTAACAAAGAAATCGATAATAATTTATTATATTAACAATTCAATTAGTATAGCTTTTTATAGTTCATCATTTGAATTCGATGTAGTTATTTTTAAAGGAAATGCTCCATTACAGGACAAATTGTGAATAATTTGTAAAACTTATTTTTCGTATGATTTTTTAATAAAAGATATTCACAAAAATTAAATTTGTCTAATTAATAAAAATTTACATATATTCATGTTATAGTACTTACAATATAAATATCGATTGGTGCGATTCTAAGAACTTGCAACACTGGGCGTGCTCCACAAATGTCACTTTTGACATGTCGATAATAATTTAATGTTATTATGACGAATAGAACTGCTTACTCCTTCCGAATTTATTAATTATAAATAGATATTCGATACAGTTACGAAATGTCGATGATTGAAATGTCTTAGTTACAATTCTTTCCATGCCAACGCCAGGCAATCGTGGAAATGTCGTAAGTACTGTTTGATTGCTCGTTATTTTTTATTGTAATTCGTGTCGAAGCGTCTAATGTAAATGCTAATTGCCCATAATATGTTAATTCGTTGGCGCTTAATCGGACGAATGGTGTCACATAAATTAATAAACTAGGAGGCGACCCAATTTCTGTATAGTAGAAATTTGATACAAAATCATTAAATAAGCCAGTCTTAATTTTGCCAGTAGCGATATTAGATGTGTTTGCAGTCACTGGTTACTCCAAGGACACGCATGAAAGTAGGACACACTGAAATAGGGGAAATGTGAATTCTCTTCCTAAAACGTATTATTTTACAAATTTTAATATCAGTAATATAATGTATTTATATGTAACATTCCCAATTTTCAAAATTTTAACCCATTTTTGACGGCCTCGTGGTCGAGTGATTAAGACACTTGACTAAAGCGTTGGAGGAACGCTAGAGGTCGCGGGTTCCAATCCCGCCAGATTTAAATTTTAAAAAACATATGTAAAAATATTTTTTTAAAAAATCGGTACATCAAAAATGTATTTAAAAATGTATATTCACTGTAGACTGGAAAAGAGTGGTAAATCTTTTATCGCCCTGACGCCACATTAAATGGATTTATCCATGCATTGTGATTGGAACTGAATAACCAGATGTTCAATCTTTCCGACTGTTACACAACATTTAAATGTGCAATTGCACTATTTCAGTCCCAGACAGATAGTGGTGTTGTGATGTCTCATATGTAGTATAAGATATAAAAAATGTTTGAAGTACTGAAAAATTGTATAAAACACTATAAAAAAATATGTTATTATTTTTCGTTTAAACTAAGCAAAATTTATGTAAAAATGGAAAGACATTGTATAAAATATACTTTGCATTAATAAGATAATCAATGTGTGCTGTACGACACAATATCAATCATGCCGTTTCCAATCAGTGTGGATTGAATACCACTCTATCCTATCTTGATGTACAGTTCTTGCCTCATTCACATTCATACATCTCATATATGCTCTACGGTTGTAATGCTGCACAAAATGTAGAATTTATCATTTGATATCCCAATTAAAAAATTTCAACTGACACAAAAAGTGCTTTTAAAAATGTAAATTCACTCTGAACTGTAAAAGAGTGGTAGATCTTGTATCACCCTGGAGCAATACCACCATTCAGTATTGTAAGCCACGTGAAATGGATTCATTCATGTTTCGTGATTAGAACTGAATAACCAGGTTTTCAATCTCTCCTCCGACTGGATGATGATAATGATAAATCCATTTCACGTGGATAATGGATATTGGATAAATCCATTTCATGTGGCTTACAATACTGAACGGTGGTATTGCTCCAGGGCGATACAAGATCTACCACTCTTTTCCAGTCCAGAGTGAATATACATTTTTTTTCGCTGTTTTTGATTTTTTAAATATATTTTTTATTCATATATTTAAAACCTGAATAGAAAAATGCATTTTTAAATATTTTTTTTTTCACTCCGGCGGGATTCGAACCAGTGACCTCCAGCGTTCCTCCAATGCTTCAGTCAAGCGCCTTTAATCACTCAACCACGAGACCGACACTTTGATCTTATTATTATATTTTAATTTTCCTTTAATTCTCCTTTTTAAAATTTTGTTTTGTGTTTGGCACATTGTACTGTTTAAATAAATAAATAAGTATCTCAACCACTAGACCACGAAGTTGACAAACAAACTATTTTTATTTATCTATTTCAGGCTAGAAGATCAGTATTTGGTCTCCGAGGGAAGTCTGCTCGAAGTGTGGACGCAGAGGGGTCACGGAGATCTCCGCCGAGAGACTGCGGGGACCTGCTGCACATCGGGCCCGCCTTGGGATCCCATCGACGAGGGCTTGGCCCCCGCGCCCACAGTACTCTCGGTGGACACACCCGCAACCCGGCTGGAGCGCAGGATAAGCAGGAGGGGAGACAGCCTGAGAGGGAGAAGTGCGATAGAGTCAGTCTCGATAGGTGGGAACATAAAAAAAAATGCAATTTTTGATTCTCATTAGCTTTGGATCTTCATCACTAGATATAAGCCATTTTTAATCCATCCAACCTTTTGCCTTCATCTGTCACAACCACATTTTTCGTTTCTTAACACACTCAATGCTGTGCAATCTTGGATATCAATCCGCATGAGGCCTGCTACTGCGCATCCCTGGAATGGCTCCACAAAAAAATTCTTCCTTGTCTGTATCTTCGAACATTCGGATATTATCCCATCAATTATGACACTTTCGAATATCTCCCCTCCAGATTCCTTCTAGGCATACTTTCTATCAATTCTCTAGAACCGTGCAGATCTCTTCAGCTCATGCAGCATTTTATTATTTTGCTAAGAGGTAACATTCATAATCCATCAGTACTCAGTCAATTATGCCAGTAAATTACCTCCGTTCTCGAAATCACACTCCTTTCCCTATCCCTCATTCCTCAACAAACCTTGGCACCTGCAT
>JAPMAF010000735.1:0-13065 GCA_026537445.1 Silvatares holzenthali
ATGTGGTCCGAAACGTTGGCAAACAAAATGTCACAACACGACATGACTACCCAAAAGTCTTTGACTTGCGTTTTTATACAGTATTCAGTATCCATTTTATGTTCTGCTTTCACAAGCCTTTCAATGCATCTGTTACATTTGCCATCTCTGGTGCATATATATTCTTCTCAGGTGCACGAATCCTTTGACATGCTCTTATTATTTTTCGCTTTTTTGTAAATTTCAGTAGTGAGCTACAAGTATACGTTACATCGAATGAAGTTTTCATACCAAATAATAGATCTCAGATAGTTGTCATAATTTAAAAATTAACAATTATAATTGAAAGAGTTTTCACATTGTTATATATCACTTTTTATTTTAAAAGAGTTGGCCAACTCTTTTAATAAAAAGTGATATATAACAAAGTGAAAACTCTTTCAATTATAATGGAAAAACGGAATTATCACAAAGTAACTACCGAGAACATCAAAAATATTAAAAATTAACGTTTAATTAAACGACTATAATAATAAAGATGGATGTGAAGGTAGCGTTTCAATAGAAGACTAAATAACTGCTAGACTGAAAGTTTTTACGATTCTGTAAATTTCGTTTCACACGGATTTACAGAATCGAAAAAAAGTTTAAATGTTTCGTCGTCAAAATAAACAGAAATAAAACAAAAGTTCTGATAGTGGATCGTTCTGGACATCTGGTAAAAACAAATTTACTGAAAATACATTGAGAGGTAGGGAATCAAAGAGTGAAGAGTGTACTAGGGTCTTCCAATTTTAAAATGACAAGTCTACAATTTTCAAATTAATTAGAGCTTCGGTAACTAAATAACGGCACTATTAAACACGTACACTTTATTTTCAAATATCCTTAGTCACATTTCTTACCGATTGGTAAACGAATATCTTATTGAATAGTTTTAGTAAGTAAACATAGTACTTCAATGGTTGAGCAAGTTTTCAAGCACTAAACTAAATACAGTTCGTCCCTTTTAAAATACACATTTACGAAAATTCTCTTTATATTTTTCGATACCCGACGGCAGAACTTAAAATTTTAGAAGGGTTCAGTTGATCTAGCTATTAAATATAACAATATTTAAAACTTTGTTTTACACGCCAAAAAGTTGTTGCATAAATAGTATCTGATATAAAATAGTTTAAAATAGGTATATAGATATTTAGTATAAAAGCAACTTTAAGTTTTTATTTAATCTCACTAATTTACCATCTAGTGTTAATTTTCATAAATATGTGTTAAGGAAAACGAATTGTCGGTTTTCTTGATAGACAAACTAGCAAACGCCAAGACCTTATAAAAAGCGAAATGAAATGGCTAACATAATTTTTTGAAATTCCGGCGAGGAATTTGACGTTTAACGACTAAACATAGATTAAAACTGTCACTTGTCTAAGCATTTACGCTTAAAACGCCTTTCAAATGTGCATCTAATGTTATTTCAGGTATTGAGTAGAACGGGAAAAATTCTTTGGCTTGTATCAAAATACTCACAACAGCCCGAATATATCCAAAAATTAACCTTAAATTTAACTCAACAGTTTTAAACACATTCAATGCACCCCTAAAAGGTATAAAGTAACATCGTGTAGCTCCGGTTTTATGGCTATAGCGATTGTAGAAATGGAATTGATGTTACATTGTCTGGGCCTGCAGGTTTAAATTATTTTAACAAATGTTAATAAAGAGTATAAAAATATCAATAAATTTAATTTATTTACAATTTATTTTGCGTTTCTGCTTTTTATTATACTTAAAAGAAAAAAATTACGATTTTGACAACAAACAAGCACAAAATGAAAAATCAATTAATAATATAAATATACAAAAATAACAATAATAATAAAAACAATTCTAACCTTGCATAAAATACATCTTTAATAAATAAACCAAAAAGCCCTGGGCCCAAATAAGATCCCTGATGAGCCCCACTTGTGGCCTGGACTTCATTCAATCAATAGAGTTTTTCCAGTTTTTACCATAAGTATCAATGTAAAAAGTCCGTATGCGTTAATTTGTCAATTAAACTCTCATGGTCAACGGTGTGTAATATTTAAAATCATTTCAAACTAAATTTTAGGATCTAGTAAGAGTGACTTCCCCTCTTAACACATAGACACAAACGATACATCCATGAGGTGCAACATAAGATGTATCATCTACAAATTGATGATGTGATATGGCATGTCGGAAGGTTCTTTTAAAAAGAGTAACCGGAGGAATCATTGATACTAGTTTCTAAGAACATCTACTTTGAGAGTATCCGTAGAATAGAATAGTTTACTAATATATCAAATGGCTCACTTCTGAACTAAATCAAAAAAAGAAAACGTATGATTTGTACAAACGTAAAAAAGCTTACATCGAGGTTTATTTGTTTGGCTTTCGCCAAAGTGCACGGAGTAAATGAACGGAAGCGATTCTTTATTCGCTGACCAGCAAAGTTTGACAATAAACGTCATTATTTAAGAAAATATACCGAGAACTGGTATACTGAGCATAAATTTATATTATAAATTACGCTCTATACAACGGAATCCTTACACAAAGGGATATTTGGAAGCTTTCACTTGATCTTGCCGGGTTAAGTTTTTCTTATAAATCAATATTCCCCCTTTATGGCAAAAGTTTGGCGTACGCGTTATGTTCAATGATTCAGAAATAATGAAGGTTCGTTGAGTACATTTCTGAACGAATTTTATATATTTAAGTAAGAGCATCTCATTGTCTCTTCAATGACATTTTTAATTAATATAAGGTAATTGCAGGTGTTCTTCAAATGTGTAAATAAAAGAATAAAGAGCTTAAGATTGGATTATATTTGGACTGGAAACAAACAAATACTGCAGCGGGTAATGAAAGGAAGTACTCTTGGAATAACGTTAAAAAACCGAAATACAAATTCTTGAGCGACCGAGAAAATTCATGGATAATACGAAGAAGTATGCAGAAATGAAAGAGAATGAGAAAAGTTATATTTTCAAGTGCATGGAATGCATTTCCAAGGATTGGTTTAAAAACACATTTAACTTGTGTCAAAAATACCGACAACAGTACAAACGTGTCCGAACGTAAACGTTGGATGATTAATATTTGAGGTTTGTGATTGGAGCATGGACCATATGATAAGACCAATTATCAAATGTCTACAATGGAGGGTGTTCATAGAGTTGTGTGGCACTACATTTAGAATAAATGCTTTGTGAAAGAAAACGTGAAAAAATGTAGGAAGCTCCTTTCGGTAAATTTCTTAGAAAATTAGGCGGTTGACTATAATAGAAAACATCAATCGTTACGGTAGACACTAGATAAGAGAAGCATTCATCGAGCATTGAATGCGATATAATTAAAAATGTTAACAGCGATATTTTTCCGTTACGTATTTCAATGTCCGATTTATTTTTTGTTCAAGTGTTTTCAAGAATATTTTTATTCAGCCGTTTGGAAATAAATGAAATATTGAAGCAAATATTGTCTTTTATAAATACAGCCGTAGGTACTTATCATACATTCCGTATTTTAATGCTAATTTATTTCAGGCATTGAACTATTATTATATGTACAGTATTTGATTTGGCGGAATCGCAAAATCAGAATATCATATCCTTCGAAATATCACGAAGTCAAGTTAGCCTGTATGTATTAAGTTAATAACTATTTCAACATACCAGCTTTGTAACACAAGTATAGTACAAAGCGGTTGAACGGAGTCAATTGTATGGTGTTAAAACTACTGCGGCAATAATTATTACGATCCCCAAGTCACGTACTTCGCCGACCTCTTTTCAGTAGGCGAAGTCCTTAGGGTGGTTCATATGCAGATAAGACTTAATAAGAAAACGTGAGGGTGTAAAGTTTTCCTGTCATCAGGAAACTTGAAAATTACGTATTCACGTAATTTTGTGAAACGTCTTCACAAACATTCGTGTCCCTTTGTGAGTCCCCGAAATCTTAAAAGTTTTGTTACCTGCCGAAATGCGGGCACACCACAATAACGACCGTACTTGGATGAATAATTAATTCTGGAAATGGGGGACAACATTGACATTTTAGACGAAGTCGCACGTTTTATACAAGATGCAACACGATTCATTTACAAAGTGTAGACTGGCCAAGGAGATTGGATTGGATGTATGAAACGTTTAAACTATTTATTTATTACTTTAACCATTTTTAAAAAAATAAAGATATACAACACTGAAAGTAAAGTATATCAATATCTTGTAGTGTTTCTTAACTAAGCTGTTATATATTTTGTATCGTAAAAATAAAAAAAAACCATTATATTCGAGCTGAGACTTTCCTACTTGTAGATAGACTGGCGTACGTATACAATCGGTTATTATGCCGTTTTAGAAACATAGGTTTAATGTATTGTTATTATTGTATATAACTCTCTTTTTTGCATTTGTCCTCTTGTTTTCCGCTTTTTTCGATTTGTGTACTTTTGAAATTTTTGTACTGTCAACTTTGGTAGTTTATGCTTTGCTTTGTCATCCTTTTTCTTAAGACTTCTTTCTTTTGAGTTTTCTTTTTAAGACTTTGCATATTAACATCTTTCCTATCAACTTAACTGTTTATAAAATTTTAATTATTTTACTGTATATTATTTTAAACACACCTTATACTATTTCTCCTTTCAACACAAGGATTCACTTAGTAAAGTAGGCACTGTTTGCAATTCGTATACATTTATAATGCACGAAAAATAAATAAATAAATAACAAAATTACGGTTTGTTGGAGAAGAACAAACTAGACCGCTTACTTAGATTTCAGAATAGTGGGGTATGATAGAAGATCACTTAATATTTTTTTAATGAATTCTTGCAAAGAAGGCACCACCGGAGAAGTCTTAGAGAAATTGTGGAATTACGCAGGTTTTGAGTAGGTCCGGGTTAAAAGTGAGAGAAAACAGAAGACTGAAGAATATTCCAAGCCGGGCTGTCTCGTACAAGAAAATAGAGAATCTATTAGTTCTCATGCGATCTATATTAATTGTGAAGAGGTGACGGGCGTACGTAAACGCGTAGCTCTACCAAATATAGCAGCTCTAAGAATTAGCAATGTTGGTTATCGAAAGCATCTTTCATGAAAATATAGGTAAAATAAATTATTCGTAGTCGTAATAATCATAGTTCATGCAGAGCATAAATTGATGCATGAGCATGTATGTATGTCAGAATATATTGGTGTGGCGTTCAATATTTTCTACCTACTCCTTCGGGGAAGCGGCGAATAGTGTGAAGTTTATTGACAGGATCCCAAGCGTATATTATTAATCTAATATTCAAACTTATTTGTGTTACCTAAAGAGTTGTATTAATTTAACGAAAAATATGCTATTAGAAAAATATATTTCTCGATGATCTCAAATCGGTAAAATACAATCCTGTATTGTATTACACATCTAATGTTGAATTATATTTGGCAACTGACCCAAGTATTAAACGGTTAAATTTAGGGTATCCATAAAGTTAAAATGAGCGAATTCTCAATATCAGGTTTTAATTAAAATTTAAATTAATTAATTAACTAACTCCATTTAAGATTGCAGATTACATAAAACAGATTGACTGAAGAGTATTACTTAGAAGGCTTGAAGGCTTTCGACGGTTTTCACGATATTGAAATTGAATAGAAATATTCGGCAGTCAGTTAACGCGCTTCATCAAAATTCCATAAATAATGATACTTGAAGATATTACGAATTATGTACCGATTTCTCGCTCCGGCGGGTCCATTGTCTCCCATAGTGGAAGCTGACGCCATATTTCAAGGAGATTTCTCTGATTATGAAGCAGGAAGCGAGGAGACGGGGAATGTCCTCGATGTAAATCCAGCAAATTCTCCTAACACAATTTGGTTCATTTAAATGCGGAGACGCGCAGTTCTGAACAATGGTAATTTTTTGTACCTCTCCAAATTGGTGTCTCGCGAAGTTAATGCCTCCGTAAATAAATTATGAACATCATGACTGTCTGTAGTGTTTTCATACTTTAAGTGAGAAGATTACGGAACAAAGTTTCGGTTTTAAAAGAATCCTCGGAGATGATACTTTTTAAAGCAATCGAAAGTTTAAAATTCGTTTCGTAAGTCTCCACGATTGCCTCTCAGTTACGTACAAAGTGCTCGTTCATTTTTTTAGAGCAAAAGTTAGGATGACTTCTACAAAAAATCTATTTTAAATTTTCAATTTTACGCTTGTATTTATGTCGGTCCTTGTATCACGTACTGTAACTTCACGCACACCATTTTTAAGTTCACCAATATATAACTTTTTTTAAAATAGTTAAGCACGCGTACATAAATGCGTTGAAATAAACTAAAATCCCCGTAGAAATTAATCAGTTTGTAAAGTTATTATTTTAATATCAAATTCGATACTGATTATGGTTATTAGTATCTACTTCTTCTCGATAGTTGACCGTTTTCATGCTCATTTTATATGTATTATTTCAAAGATACTAAAAAAGCCGAAAGAAGTTTGAGAACGCATTTGAATGTTAGGGTTGTCAATGTAAACTCTAAACCCTTACATTTAAAACGGAGTACCTTCATTAAATAATCTATATTTGGAACAAAAATAGCAATAAATTTAAAAAAAAAATAAAAGAATAGTATAAAAAACCCAAGTATATTTTTAACATAGCGCTAATTGTAATATAATATATAGTAAATACTTTTATTCAATTATGAAATCATTACTAAATGTTGTATGAGATCACAAAGTGGATGTTGTTGATTCAGAATTGCAAAGCGAAATGAAACATAAATACGGCATTGATCAGTTGGCAAATACACGAGTATACATACGGCTAGTTACTAAGAGCTGAAACTGTAACTACTAGTAAAATACAGTATACGTAGGGGAGTGACTGAGTAGGGGAGTGAATGATTTTGTTGATCGGAATTTACTGACGCGGAAAGGTATCCTTTGCCACGGCATAAATAAGTTTATTTATAAACAGTCACTCAAAGAGAGCAGATCGATTGATTTCAAGTCGACGATAAATTGTCGACGGATATTGCGTATTATACGAAATTGAAATTTTCGACATTGAATAATATTACATTATAATTCTCAATTCAATTTCCAAAATTCATCAATATTTGTCAAATTATTTGGTACGATTTCGGCGGAGTTCATATATTTGAATGGATTAATTATATTTTTATACATTTATTGTAATAAATAAATTGAAATTCAATCAGAAGGGCTAAACTAGGAAACAGATGTATTTACTTATTTCATTTGTAACAGTTCAAAATACTACTTCATATGAAATAAAACATAAGAAGCTTACATAAAAATAAAAAAAAATAACATAAGAAGGTCATTACTAAAAAATATTTTATAAGACAAATTCACAAATAATCAAAGTTACACAACACTCAAACAGTTGAAAGGATTTTTACATCAATTTTCTTAAATGTCGGCATAATTAAAAAAAACTTTTTTAAGTTCACCAATACATTACATCATTTATATACCTTCATAAAAAACTCGATACAATTAGAAATAATAAAAATATCAATTTCATTACAGTAAACGTGTTATTGCAACAAAAAGTGCCATTTCGAATTATCATTTAGTAAGCATATCTACAAAATTAATTATGGAACCTCAAAGAACTTTTCATTACACTAGTCTTTAATTTATAAGTCCGCAACTAGTGATCCGTATTACGGAATTAATACACAGATAAGCACGTTTTATATTATTCTGCTAAAAAAGAGGTTACACTGCACTGTTTTTCTTACCTGCAAATACAGGAATGACCTAATATTAAAAAAAACTTATTGACAAGGATTAAAAAAGGAGATTTAAAAATAAAATGGAAGTTTTTTGAGCATTAAGTATGGTTATGAAAAGTTGTTTGTTTTAAAGACTGCATCAATTGTAATGTATTTCTAAGAAATGTGTATAAAAAAGATTATACCTGTTATCTATTTTAAAAAGGTTGAACTAGGATTCACAGATATTCAATAATAGGTTCATATTGATGTTAAAGAAGAAATTGCAAATATATGGGTTTAAAACCAGATTATTTAATATACATGTAAAAAATAAGAGATAAGTAAATGAGAATTCGTAGAGAATTAAAGCGCAAAATTAACATTTTAAGGGGAGAAAAACGTCAAGAGATTTTAATAAATTAAAAGAAAATTTAATATAAAAAATAAACCAAATTTCGCACAAAACAAGGCCAAAATACGCTGATAATTAAGAAAATTAAATGGTAAAATAAACGTTTGTGGAGATAAAGGAGAACATTGTTAATTTAAATTCAATTCTATTGCCCCTAATATTCTCTTCAATTAAGCATTTTACCAATTAGTTAAGTGACTACTTTTTATGTTTTCTCATTAAAAATATTTCTACAGAAATATGTCAATATGACTATACTCGTATTTTCAAAATATGGAATATTTTGGACAAATTTATTTCAGGAGGTAGTTAAATATCAAATAAACTCTCAGTATTTTACAGCAGACATACTACAAAGTCCAATGGAAATATATTATTCACAACTCAGATATTATCTTTAGAACGCGATCTTTCATTTTGTTTCTTTTCACGTTTAATTTACATTGTATTCATCATCCATGTACCAGATAGGTAACAGTTGGCAAACAGCAAATTTTTATGTTAGCGGAAATTATTTTTAAATTATGTATATTTTTCTATATAATAATATAACATAATAATAATAATAATAAAATATAATACACCAACACGCAGTTTTATCGAAGGCTTAGGAAAAGATACAGTTCCAAATCATGAAATTAATATTTTTTACTTTAACATAAATATTTACTTAAATGAACATAAAAGTGTTCACAGTAATAATAATATACTTTGTGATAATTTTTACTATTGTCTTTATTATTGTCATATTCATTGTTTTTATTATTGTCTTATTTAAACACAAATTTTCAATGTTACAAATATATCTATGCAATGTATTTCAACCCATACTGGACCATTAAAATCAAACTACGAATTTTTAAATTATTTGGTTCAGGCGGGAAAACTTTGTTTATATCTAAACGAAATTATATTTTAATAATATTTTTTTAAGAAGCCCCACCTTTTATGCACATATTTATCGAAAAATAGATACAACATAATACCCGTAAAATAAATAAAACATTTTTATTGAGGAGGCGTCATTGGTTTTTATGCCCATGATTACAATAAAAATAATTGATTATATACATGTTATCAATTATATCGTAAAGTAATAAGTATTGAAAAAAAAAACAGCAAAATAACATAATAATGCATAAGTCCCACATAAGAATCGTTAATATATCAATGACAACCAGGAAATATTTCAGCATGATGAGTCTCTCGTATGTGTTACAGAAAAGAGATATGAAATAGTAGGGGTTAACTGGAGAGTGTGGAAATCTTAGCGATTCTATTCTGGTCACGAAACTATGTTAATCCGTTGGCGTGGTATATAATGTTAAATCATACTATTTGCTTCAGACAATATTCAATTTTCCACTCAATTTAGGCGCTGATAATGATAGATTGCATGTTATTATACAAATTAGTTTAATATAATGTGAAAGGTTTTTAATTTTAATTACATTTTTTAGTGTTCTAAAATACAGTCATGTAAATTTAGCTATGGTGATCGCAAGGTAGTTATTTTTTTGTTTGTATTGACAGGTTTCTCGACATCGTGATGATAATGATATAAATCTGTTTGTTTCTTATTCAATAACAAAACAATATGTAAACTTTTGCCATCGAGGTTGTCAAATGCACGGTTTTCAACTAGTCTTTGTAAGAAGAAGTTAGAATATCAATTAGTGAAACATGTTGAAAAAGAAAAAAAACACAAGATAAATATTCTAATCAAAATTCGTCGTCATTCGTGCGTCAGCTGTTGAATAACTTAGTTCACTCAAAAAACGCATTTGTAATATCAGTGTACTTTTCTATTGCCATTTTATCATGCAATAGTTGCCTTACTGCAAACATCAAATTGACTATTCTTTTAGAAATTTTTATATTATATTACATATTTTCTCTCTCTCTAAATCACACGCAAACATTAGATCATACGCAAATGTAATAAAAATAAAAATAAATGTAACAGAAACTCTAAATCACACGCAAATGTAATATATCCGCAAAAATGTAATATAATATGTAATATTTTTATATTATATTACATATTATATTACATTTTTGCGTATATATTACATTTGCGTGTGATTTAGAGTTTTGGTTGTGTTATATTACGTACATGATTAAGAATTTTTCCAATCTCTCCCTCAGTCAACAACATTTTTTTGCAAACAGAATAATCTGTCTTCTTCGCGGACAGATGTCAGTAGATCGTATGAAGGAGATAATTTTTTGAAAATCTAAATGTTACATTTGTAAATTTATTAAAGAATGATAGGCTTAGATATATTCATTGTACAGTGAATAAATATGTAATGATCTTAATATAGGACCAGAAGCAATAATCATATCTTAATCATTTTTAAATATAATTTTGGATAATCACCAAGATCCAAGATATGAACAAAATTTATTTAAAGACTCTTATATAGTAATAGAAAATCGGAAATGACATTGTGATAATAAAAAGTTACTGGAGTATTGAAAAAAATAGTGCTTTTTAAATATTAGTATTTCGTGTAACTATGCCAAATTGCTTCTAATTTATATTCGGTTCTAAACATTTCTCTACCGTCGAGTAATCTGCAGATGTTTTACCTTACGAAATAAGTTAAAGTTATGGTTTAATTTAAAACAGATATTTCAGTACGGCACGGTTTCAGGTAATCTCGGCAAAAAGAATAATCCTTCCCATAACCGTATACAAAATTGTGACAGATAGTACTAAGTGGGTTGGTTTAGTGCAATTTCCATGGTAGTATTACGTTCTCTATCCCGGAAAGGAATGTGGATTGCGTCAGGGAGAATGATTAAATGCTTTTACCGGGAAAGAAATATGCGACATGCAAATGTGCAAAGGCCAAGGGTTGGGTTAGGTTCCGTCGAATATATCATTTTCTCCGCACATTTTGTTACGTATAAAAGGGCTTCACGTGGATGACATGACAAATGTGATTTGTGGGGTTAGGCATTGTCACAAGTGTTTTGAATGGATGGCTTCTGAATAAATGATTTATAAGGTCTGCGCTCGGACTCGGATACATTACTCGCAGAATTTTTAAAAAGTTTTTTTTTATTAAACTCAGTCTCATTTGAGAGTCCTTTTGGTTTTTGTTGATCGTTTATTGTGGCATATTTTTAATAAAACATTTCATATTTTTATCAAAACGATATCACTTGGGTTAGATTTCTAGATAGATTGCGACCCGTTTATGGAAATGGTAAAAAATAAATGATGTCTTTATATCTGGTTGTTTAGCTTTTTGTCAATAAAGTGTTATTTTTTTTTGATATCCACGCTCATCTAAATCTTATTTACTTTTCAATAATTATCTAAAACTTATTATCATATATAAAAGAAGTCACATAAAATCAAAATATACTTAAAAATGCGTACTGGTTTACAAAGCACTCTAAAAAGTAATGACGGCATAGCGTGGAAAAATATATTTCCTTTTTTCTCATGATAGCTTGGTTGTTTTTCTTATGGAAAATACTCTCTATTATGGCTGGTATGGATATTGACAGATACACATCAATGGCTAGTCTAATGTACTATGTGCGTCACAAGAAAATTTGTTCTTTTAGAATTAAATTAAATGTGCTTAGGCACAAACTGCTGAGGTTGAATCAGTGCTCCCTAGCATTATAGCATCGATCTATTGTGATGCAAAATATAGTTTCAAATATTTAATTAATTTAAATTAACGGAGTTGTAAAATAGTTACATATTTTTTAGTCCGGAATTTAACATTCAGACAATTTTAAGTAGAGAATATTTTTAAGGAAATTTTCTTCAATATTTTTAAGGAAAATATAAATTTCTTTGGTCCTTTCAAAAAAGAAAATATTTTGAATGTCTTTGATACCATTAATAGATATTTTTTTCATATTTTTACAAATCAGAGAGACAATCCCTTTATGTTATTTTCACGATTATTTTTTCCAAAAAAATATTCACTGACGTAACGAATACTCTACGAAGGCGATTTGTGAATTTTGAATAAATGGAAGGTGGAAGAATTACTCGTTGAGTGTTTTCGGGTGAAGTGCGGTGTTAAAATATACTAGAGGAATTCCTCATTGCCGAAATTGTTGGCGTATCCCGGCAGAGTGAGGGAGGACTGATGGTAGTAGCGAAATAGTTATGAAGAGCTCCACGATCTGTAGTAGATTGAGAAAGCTGACTAATACTAATAGATGCGAGAACACGTACCATAACCGCACCTATTTTGCACGGAGTATTCCAACTCTATATACAGTATGTCACATTGCGAGTATCTAATAAATAACGACGATATTATAAATAATGATTATTGAAGTATTTCTGTTTATTTTTACAAACGTGCAATATTATAATCATTTTTTACTGAATAGCGATTTTTTAGTTTACGATGTATTGTTGAATTTTCAAAACATTTATTTATTTATTTATTGTAATATAGACTGCCGAGTTGGGCCTTTTACAAAGTAACCAATATTAATATAGTCAAAAATATAACTTGTTATATAATTAATACATTTTACAATATAAGTAATACAGTCTTCATATAATTCATAAGATAATTTAACAAATTTAATAAATAATAATAAAAAGATTTCAAATTACAGTAATACATTTTTCAAATAATTCACTAGATAATGCAATAAATTTAATAAATAATAAAAAACAACAAGATTTCAAATCAAGATAATACTTTCCAAATAATTTTCTTGATAATACAATAAATTTTATAAATAATAAGAGTGATAACCATTTGAAAACAATTCAAGAGTAGTATATTTTTCAAATAATTCACTAGACAACACAATTAGTTTAATAAAAAATAATTTCAAGTAAAAGTAATACATTTTCCAAATAATTCTATAGATAATACAATAAATTTTATAAATAATACGAAA
>JAPMAF010000737.1:0-13062 GCA_026537445.1 Silvatares holzenthali
CTTGTTACTTTTGAGAATTATTCACCTTGTTATATTCCTTTTAATGAATATATGAACAATTATCTTATGATATTAGTATTTGGTAATCGAATTGATAAGCACACTTCAACTATAAATACTCTTAAGTAGTCAGAATTGTTAGAAAAATGTGTTGTGAAAATGTAGAGTTGTGATGGTTGGCTTTCAGTAGTTGTATTTTACTGTACGATAATATTAATTTCTACAAAGAGTGTGATTATATGCTATATAGTGGAACGTTCAATGTGTTCAAGCTCTCTAAACCTCACATCTAAAATTTTCATAAAATTTGGTACAAGTATATTATTTATAAAGACTTGGAAAATACCAATTTTATTAAGAAATTTTAATTTGTTTTTTAATGACAGATAAAAAAAATACCAAAAGTGTAATGTTTTTTTTATTGTAATAGGAGTTTATCTAATTGGAGTGCATAACCAGGAGAGATGTCATTTTATACATACTTTCCTGTGATAAACATAAGTCAATGTTTTTTTTTCTCTAAGTAAAAATTAAATGATTTACAATTTTTAACGAGAATTTTTGAAAAATGTTGATATTAATTCTGTGCATAGTTAGCATTGTTTTAAATCAAAATATAAAAGGAAAAATATTAATTTGGGGTGATAATGGGGATTTGTTGTTAAAATAATTTTCAACTGAAATTTGTTTTTCTGCTGAATAACATAAAAAAAATAATATGTACACTTCCATGAAAAAAATATGAATGTTAAACTGAAGATCAGTAACGAGTCTAAAACAATTGAATCAATATTAATTACTGATCATAATTTCTGCAACGATTTCGGGTGTACGGTGGGACCCTCTCTCTCAGACTTGTAATCTACTGGCAATATTTATTAACTCATACTATATTAACTCAAAGTAACTTCAAACTATATTAAGTTGAAATGATCATACTTTTAAACTTTTCTTTTATAAAAATTAATAAAAGATTAACAATTAAAAATGTTACAAGTAAATTGTGGTCTGTAAAAAGTACACATATAACACTGAAACAACAGAAATATTTGAACTTTACCTAATTGTAATTCAAAGATTAGTTGGTATATTACAATGAAGTCTATATACACTTGTTCTGAATTTCAAGAAAATCTAAGTTGAGGTAATTTTTTTGCTAAAAACATGTTGATTTCACATGGAATATCGTTAATGTTATAATTATATATTATTAAAATGATGTGGTTCGATCAATTATCTTTGTTTCTCCCAATTATTGCCAGTGCCAATGACAGTATGTATATTAATTTTTTTTATTGAACATTATAAACTGTTCATATGAAAACATGAATCTTTATTGAAATTAAGGTTGTGCCATATCTTACCAGTGCTGAGCTGCAGTCATTCGTTTTAGATAAGTTCGACATCAGTACCTTTTAGGTTATGCTTAAAGTATTTGACAAATCAAAAAATATTGCCCCATTCAAAACTTGTGCCAGTTCTTTCTGCTTTCCCCGCATATTATTGGATGCTTTAAACTCATCTTGGTTAACTTCCTATTTTAATAATATAAATAAAATGTTTGATTTGCTTATGTGCTTTTGAAAATACTGCACTGTAGACAGGAGGTGTGCGGTATACGCAATATGTTTAATGAAGACTTCAGTTAGTAAGTGCTGAGTAGCAGATCTCGAAGCAGATTCTTTCATCCAATTAATATTGTTGGGATGCTTACAGATTTCCAGTCTCCTTAAGGTCGAAGGTAAACACAATGTAGTTAGATGTATTGGTTGACAAAATGGCATTTGCAACATGATATTACTGAAGGATTTTTTTAATGTGTATTTATACTATACATGACACATCCATCTGTCTGAATTTGTAACATTTAATACAGTTGCACGTGCAAATGATGTATAGTAATAGGAGGAAATAAACCTATTTCTTTGGCAAATAATTACTGAATAGTGACATAGCACATACAAGATTTACTGCTCTTTGCCAGTCCAGTGTGTTTTTTTTTAATGCATTTTTTGTTGTTCTTGTTTTTTTAAATATATATTTTCATGCATTTCTTTAAATTATCGAGAATAAAATAAATGCATTTTAAAGTTTCATTTCGGCTGGATTTAATCCTGTAACCCTTATTGGTTTAATCAAATATTCTATTCACTACACTGGTTTGCCAATCTTTCATTTTATATCAATATCTTTACTGTGCCATTAAATATATATGTGAGAATCTCTAAAAATATATTTCACTTTTTATGTAAGGGTATGATTTAATAAATTAATAATTTGTATTGTTCATCACAAACATCAATATATTTTTATGTTTTAGCAATTAAATAAATAAATGCAACGATCATAAATTATGAGTATATATAGCTTTGGCAAAATTGAATATTCATTATATGTACAATATTTTTTCTGATTTCTTCAATACAAAATAAAATAAAAAAAAATAACAGTATTTATGTTGCTCAAGTCATAGATTAAAATACATTGTCGTTCTTCCAAAAATTACATTATTAAATATTTGAATGTTTGTAGAATCAGGATGATTTAAATAATATGTTATTCCTAGTAATTTAGTAAAGTTTTAGAGGTTATTTCAAGTATATTATATCTTAGTATGATTATACCATAATAGAATAGAATGGTAATATTCTTTTGATTGTGGCACATTTTTATTCTTATAATTTAAAATTTTAGTTGTGGGAGTTTCTATCGTTATTTATTATCTGTAAAAGGAGTAATTGATTCATCAATCAATACGCTCCGTGAATATATATTAACACAAATATAGATATTAAAATTTCGTTATCCAGAACACAAGCTGACATGCTTGGGTAGTATTTTAATATTTTTTCAGTTTCAAACCATTTGATTCTAATTTTGACAATTAAAACCGGTGTCGAAAAGAATTGCCCCTTTATGGCTGTTTTTTGAGTCTATTTGCCATGATCTATCTCGTTACTTTTTTTTCTGTAGATATTCTCTCAGTAATTTTGATTATTTCGGAGAATTTGTGACTCCATAAATAAAAATTGCATATGTTTTTTTAACAATTGTGTTTTCATAATTGATGAAGGTAAAACTATTTTTATTTTCTCAGGAACAATTTTTCAATCACAACAAATTTTACCTGTGAAATAGGTGCATTTTGTTTGTTTAATATCATATAACATATTGAAAAATAGAATGCACTTATTAGACAGATACAAAACATATCATGATTGAAAAATCGGCCTTTAAAGATGTGTGTGGTCAACAAAGGTTCCATAGTACATTAAATCGAATCAATCATCAAAGGGAGAGGCAGCTTCCGATGAGCTAGAAAACACAACACTATCTTTGAGGTAGCGAGTGATTTTCAATTGAAAACATATGTTTTTTTAAAATAAGGAATCACAAACAGTCAAAATATACTATTACGTATTTGTTCAAATACTTTAAAAGTGTCGCTTAGAAAGAATATTACAATTTTTAAAATACCATGGTAAATGTTTGTCACAATTGTTAAGGTCTGCGTCAGAAATGTTTTAGTGTAGTGGTTAAATTTATTTAATTAAAATGTTTCCTAGTTATGGATAATAATAATGCATGATAAATATTCAGAATAACATATTACATGTTAGTTTTTATACTGGCCTGTTGATACTAAATTATGTCAAAATAAATAAAATGTTTAAGTAAATATAATTTGGTTTCCTTTTCTTTCTTCTAGATCTTAAAGTACGTTGTGTAACAAATGTTTAAAATCCTGTAGTACTGTGAAATTTCTCAGTTTTGGGACAGTTTCCATCTTCCGTGTTTTCTTCTATTGAGTAATTATTGTCTCAAATCAAATTACTTAAATTGAATTCGACGCCATTCTCATTATGTAATATTTAGAAGCGAGATGCTACAGTGCTATCATATTAGAATGGTGCAAATATTTTTTTGTCGCTAAATTGAATATTACATTTAATAACCGTTTTAGTGAGAAAATTATGTGAATGTTTGAAATGAAGTAATGAATCGACATCCTATTGCACACTTTTAACTAACTGGGAATTCAAAGGTAGTAAAAAATACCAACTAATTTTCTTGGCTATCACTATTTTTTCTGAAGTGTTTTCATGGAGTCATCTTCCCAAATTCATTGTTATTTCACTACTAATCACTCATTGAAATGCCATTTATAAATAATATCAGCTTCAGTAAAAGTAAACGGGGTTCTAAACGCTGTCATATCAAACAAAAAATATCTGTGGGTGCCCGAATGACAGTACATAACAGAGTATTGGTACCAATATTGCTGTATAGAAACAAAGCTTGGACGTGGCAGAAGAAAAATGAAAGTAGAGTAAATGTCGTAGAAATGAGATCTCTTAAAAGAATCTGTGATGTATGACAGAGTAAGGAATACAGATCTAAAGAATGAATGCGGAGTAGGTGCGAGTCTTAATGAAATGAAGAAAATTGTATTGGTTAGGTCATGTAGAGCAAACGAGTGCAGAGAGGCTAGTATGGAAGATCTATGACGAAAATGTTAAAAGTATGAGATACAGGGGTCATTCAAAGAAAATATGGCGTGATCAGATCAATCAAATATTGAAAGATGGCTCTGTCCGCATTCATAAGCAGAGCATGCATGAGGAGATATATGAGCGTAAGCGAGGCAAGAGCTGTATGTCATGATAGATTAGAGTGGCATTTGATCCTCTCTGCCTACCTCTACAGATAAACTGTTGCGATAGTGTATAATATTGTATTATTACAACAAATGAAATAACCTTCACATTGAACTCTTTCGTATAGCGATTCCAAAATTATCCTTAATGTCAAATGATTATACAAATATCTAAATGGTCAGTGCGATGAATGAAAGCTATTTTATCAATGCTTTAATTTAGTTTTTATTATTTTCAATAGTTCCTACATTATTACACCCATAATATGTTAAGGATTATGGAATAAGCAACTGTGGAATGTAACAAGATAATAAACTAATTTACATATAGAACTACAACACAATTGTAAGTTCTATGAAAATACTAGGATATATAAAGCACTTAGGTACAGGTTTGTATAATATTATTCTAAAATTTGCATCTTTGTGGAATCTGTACTGTAATCACATCACTAGCATGAAAAATATATAAAAGAAAATATCTTATTCATAGTTCAAAGACACAATGTTTCACTATCACAAAGCAAAACGAAATTGTAATTAACCAAAGGATGATGATATAAGACTAATATATTTCATACAATTGCATATTCCTTCTTAGGAGTATCATGCTTTGTCACTAGACATGACAAAATATTTTTACACATTTATTTAATATATAATTGTGTAGTGCGTAATAATATACAATACAATGATATTAAATTCAAAAGGAATGTAAGGAAAACATTATAATATTATTTACACTATTTTTTGGTTGACTTCAGCACACTAAATTGTTTTAATTAACCTACAAAAAATGTATCTTAAATTTATTAATACTGTTGAATTTTGTTATAACAAGCTAAGCCATAACAAGTTCTTGGTGTTTCATACATATATACATACCATCACGCTACTTCCAATACGAGTAGAGAGAAAAAAAGAGAATGAAGTGTCACTTGCTTCTATCCTGGTATACACCTCTCTCTAACTTCCTCCACTCGTACTTCTCGTCACTCACATATGACGGTTTTGGAGGCTTTTAACAGTGTCTCCGTTGTGAAGTCGGGAAACATGTTCCTGCCAAGTTCTTTTAGACATTCCATTCACCGATCTGCCTCTCATATTCACACTGTAGATCTGTTTTATTATTCATTCTCTCACTATTCGCTCGGCATGCCCAAACCATCTCAAACATCTCACTTTCATTCTATTTATGATTGTCACTTTTAATTGACATTCTTCTCCAATATATATTAATTACTAGGAGTCTTTCCGCACATTGTTCTTAACAATCTCATCTTTACTGAATTTATTCTGCTTTCATCCTTCTTCTACTAAGTCATATAGCAAGGTAAGTATCAACACTCTAATATGGTTCATTAACTGTCCACTTTATTACATGCAGTTACTCTTCTATCAATATCTTTGACTGAAGAATAACTGCAGATAAAATGTGAATGGTACTTATGCACTCCATAATTTGTAATAAATTACTCTTGAAAGAATTGCATTTGGCTATAGCATAGTAAATATAACGAGTCTTGTAGTTCTGAATGTTAACAGTTTGATTTCAGTAAAATTCATACATTCTTCATTTTGTTATATCGAGCAAATTTTCATGTATAACTAGACACTTGCCTTTACTAACAAACAACAGTATACACTTAGATAAGCTAGGATTTATTATAAATAAAAAAATTCAATTGTGTTCCTTAGTAATAAATAATGAGCATTCTGGCTCATAAGGTTCTGGTTCTGTGCCAAAAATTTGCTTACATAGTATGAATGACACGGTAACATATAAAATATAAGAAGTTTAATTAAACCTTTGACAGTGTCTACAGTGTTAAATGTAAGAAAAATATTTCAGTGACTCCTATGCAGGAGTTGCTGGAGAGGGTTTATGACCAAATACTGAAGCAGCTGATAAATGAATCTGAACTGTATGGTCTATGTCTAAATGCATTTATAAAGATGAAGACATGTGTTGTTACACATATATTAATAATAATGCTCATATATGCCTATGCAATTTTTTTTTTATTTTACGCTTATAATGAGAATTGGTTTTAATTCCAATTATAACTTTGGTTTCTTCAAAAGACGTAGTTCATATCAACTTCTTGTCCTCACACTAACACCTCCTGAATGGCATTCTTGGATGTGATAGATTCACCCTGACGGAACTCCTATGCCGATGCTTATTTAAAAAAAACATGCAAAATGTGCTTGACTGCATATTCTGTCAATTTATAGATAATGTTTATTTATTCCACAATTATATTGTGTAAAATTCAATTGATTATTTGAATTGTTTAAGATAGTTTGAATGTTCTTATAAAACTATTACTAGATGATTACGAATAGAGAAAGCTATTTATATTTCTTCTAAATGGACATGATGACAGATTTTGAAAAACTGTTTTATGATGTTCAGAAGTGTCTATTTTCAAAAAATTATTTCTGCTGGAAATAAAGATTTCATAGGAAAATATTGCCATTTTAATTTTAAGATTAAAACTCATGCCAAAACGCTTGCAGCTATTATGGTTGCTTGTGACGTCATTTCTGCACAAATCAACCGTTTATATTAGGAGTCAATATAACAATTCAGTTATTTTAATATGAATTGGTGTGCGGCCTCTGTGTTTATATGTCAATAAAATATCTTTAATTGTTGTATTTTTAAATATTATTAATGGACTAATGAAATGTAAAAATGGCATAATTATAAATTGTAGATAACTTAGTAATATCATTTGCGAGTTATTTTTGTACAAAAACAAACATACAAAAATAACTCGCAAGTGATATTACTAAGTTATCTACAATTTATAATTATGGAATCTTCATATCACAAAGTTACCACCGAACATTTACAGTATGTAAAAATGACGTTTACGAATTTGTGACGTAATTCGCTATAATTGGTGTTTAACCAAAAATGGCGAATAGCTGTATTTTGAAGTTTTATTTGATGAAATAAAAAATCAATCTCGCTCTTAATACGAAAATAAATAAGTTTTTTTTAAATCTATGAAGCCTATTTCATTAGATAGATACATTATTTTGGCGTTTCTTGGTTACCGTCATTGACTGTAGACTGACTGCTGTCTGGGATTATAAACTAAAAATATACAAATAGACTAGAATAGGACACCTGTAAGACAAACCAATCGCGTAGTTGGTTAAGTTAATTCCCCCCTTCCCTCCCCCCACCCCACAATCCTCTCATCCTCCACCAACAAATCATAATGAATAGAGGTGCCGGACTTGGCACCAAAGGGGGCACGGATTCGCGTCGGAGTAATATTTAAAAAATTGCATTTTTAGTTAAAAACATTTACACTGAGCTGCTATTACTTTCATCAACCATTTTCAGTAACTTTACAGAAAATTTATTTTTTAACGGTTTCATAAATCTGTAGGAGTAAACGCTCAAAGTGTTCAATTTTTTCCAATTTTTTTTCGCACTCCCGTAATTTTTCTCGAATTTGTTTGAGATCATCGCTTTCTTCTTCCTTCTCTGCGATGATTTGTTTAGCGTACTTCACTATTTTTCCATCCATGACAGTTTCCTTGCACCGTCCAAAGCAACATAGTAGCATCGGAGTTTCCTTTGCCATTTTTTGTTTCTTCTTTAAACATTCAGTCATGTATATTACCACACGAGACGACGAGTTGGTTTTGACGCCGATCTGTGCGGCCGGCAAGTAATTTGGGAACAGACATATTCTCCTCGCCAAAGGCTTTACATAAACCAGTCTCGATCCAATACAGTTTTCGCCGGGAAGCCAACGATATGGACTTTTCAAACTGGACAGGCAATTCTTGTACGGATTCAAATCCCCCAGGAAAACACCTTCGAAATATGAAATCAGTTTGATCCTCGATATGTGCCCTACCAGTTCGGCGTTCGCTTTGATAGATTGCGTGTCACTGACAGCCAAGCCGTTGAGCAAGTTGAATAGGATGATCGGAATCATAAAAACGAATATCACAAATATTATGTGACTCGTTATAGGAAAAGCTTTGAAGTTAATTGACCCGGCGTCGAATTCTCCCGTCAGCATTACAATCGTTTTAAAAAGTGATATACCGGGATCTAAAAAGAAATCCGGCTCCTCATCTTCTTCGGTGCTCTTGTTTGGGTTGCAACTCAATTTGTTTTTATGTTCTTCATGCTTATTATCTGTATCATGTATCTCTTGCTTTGTCAACAAATTATTATCATTTTTATTATTTGATCTGAATAATGTGAAAAAACTTAAGGAAAATGCAACGATCAAGATGCAGTACCACAGTAGGAATTTGAAAAAATTCCACGACACTGTTTTCAGCATCACAATGTAAGTAGAAAAGTATGGAATATGACCTATCAGCAACACAAATTCTACCGAGGAAACCAGTATAGCGATTGCTGAGAGTTGCTGCTTAGTGTGTTCTTTTGCCGAATTGTTGAAGATGATCGAGGCAGCCACCAGAATCAAGCAGATCTCTAGCCAGTTCTCGACGCTTCTGAAGTACGCTCGAGGGGACATTACAATCTGTAACAGCTCCCTGAGACCCAACATCAATAATCCAATTGTCGTAATGATTCTAGTAAGGCAAATTATTATCATTATTCTATCCGTCTTCTCCACATTCCCTCCATATCCTAGCAGTATGTAAAGTATGAGCGATAGCCAGAACAGGGCGTAAAATGTAATATTAGCGTAGAATAAACCGCTTATTCGCTGCCATTTCAAAAATAAAAAGCTCGTTATTACCGGGTGTTTCAGGAGCGGTTTCAACTCCTGACTTTGGGTCATATACAGTAGTGCATCCGTTTCTGGAGCTAGGAAACGGTCGTTGGAATTGATCGTCAGATCGGAATCGTCCATTAGAGGAATTTTTGTTTCATGATTGGGCGCGTTAGTGGGAGGAGCGAGGAAACTGTAGTTGAATACTATTTCATAGTCTTCATTGTTAGGACTTTCGGTGTTCGTTGTTAAACGGGAATCCAAGAACAATTCGAACGTTTTAGCCGACATATCAGCTAGTGGAGACTCGTCAAATTTGTTCTTAACGCCTATGCAAGCACCTTTCTTCAAAAGAGCTAATACTGCATCTTGATCTCCGCTCCTCGTCGCGTAATGAAGAGCAGTATTATTTTTAAAATCGAAGTAATTAATATGCGGGTGGGTTTTGGTACTATCAAGCAAAATAACAAGGCATTTTTTATAGTCGCTATTAGGGTCTTGCGTAGCGTACTTGGCCATCTTTATGACGATCTGTAGCAGAGATTCCCCGTCGATCGGTTCGATCGATGTAGAGTCTTTAATTAAAAGTAGATTTAGTATTTTATAATAGCCATTAGCGCAAGCCAGCGCTACTGGAGTGTTTCTACTGGCCGGGGCCGTCAGATTGGGGTCCGCTCCGTTATCCAGCAAGCAGGCGACAGCTTCATCCAAGCCATTGTCGCATGCGTACTGGAGCAACGTGTGTATTCCATTATTGTCGGTGAGAATCTTCGGCAAATCTTTACTCTTCCTCACTTCATTGAAATCCTTTACAAATCTATCTTCACTGTGATTACTGAGATGGGAAAACAATTTATGCACATCGATAACTTCTACGAGTTCGTCTTTCGAAGGTAACTTTTTCAATAAATGTGGAAATGATTTTTCTATAGCCATCCTAGCCGTCATTTGACGCCAGTCCTTGTAGCTATCTAGGTTTATGGGGTTTGTCGAATGCTTTATAATTAGTTCCACCACACTCTCCAGGCGTTGCTTGGCAGCCGAGTGGATCGGAGTTACACCCTTCGAATCGGGTATATTTACATCGGCCCCAGATTTAAGTAGCAACTCTAAAATATCTTCATAAAGGCGCAAGTTTTCTTCATCGGTTTTGTCGAATTCTTCAATATGTTTAATAACTAGATTTAAAGGCGTATCTCCCTTACACATGGCATTAACATCAATAGATTCAGTATCGAGAAGCATTTTAACAGTTTCCAAGTCACTCTCAATGATTGCAAAATGTATTGGCATTCTTCCATGCTTATAATTCATTTTATTAACGTCGACTTTATTAGTTAGTAGCAATTGAACAAAATCGCTGTACCCAGGTTGTGAACAGGCGATGTCCAAGCAGGTCATATTGTCAGGATAGCCATAGTAGTATTCTAACTTCACCGTGTTTGATGCCAGAAGTCTCTGGAAAGTGTCCCGCTCCTTTCCCCGCAGGGCTCTCAGGAGCTGTGTTTGTGCATCAGGGCTGAACGACGGCTCGTCTCGACTGAAGCGGTCCTTCAGTTCGCACTCTTCGCCTTTAGACATCCTGATTTTTGCTTTCACCTGAAACAGATAAATTTAATTTAGTAACTCTTGCAGTATTAATGCAATGCACCAAATAACTCAAAGGACAAACATTTTATATCGATATTAACTCAAAGTTGGAAACATTTCGTCCTTTATTTAATGTTCATAAACATCCATTTAAAATTTACTCGTCAATGTTTTCGATACCGGTGTGTGAATTCCAAATTGTTTAGAATTAAATATCATCCTATTTATCCCCTCTCTTATTTTCCCACATTCGTATCAAATCGTTCGATAATCACTTTCAAGAACAAATAAAATGATATAGCGTCATTTTCGCTAACATCGTTTTTGACAAACCGACGATTGAATCAACATCTGTTGGAGTAATTAGAACAATTAACTGAGTCAATTGGTTATGCCGATGTTTTGTTACTGCTTGTGAACCTCATTCCTGTATTCTTCGAAAACCTTTAACATAGACTAAGCGAGATAGTGAAAAAGTGTTCACTTTTTACAATATTATTTTAACTTTCTCAATACATGATGATTATGGTAATCGTGCAAATTAAATGTACACGTTTTAGAAAAAATCTGTTTGTGGCAACTGTATGAAAAAGTGTTTGTTTTTCACATTTTCGGTAAGATTTTTTACAAAAATTTACGTGGTGGCGGTTGAAAAATATGAAAACATTGAGTCCTGCCCAATTAAAATGGTTTTGCAAGAAAAAATAAAGAAAACCGTGAAAAATACGTATTTTTTACATTTAATTACTTGGCTAATATTGATTGTAGAGATGTCTTTTTGAGTCTAAATCACAGCTTGTGTTTTCGCCTAAATCATAACCATGGTAACCTAAACCATAACCTAACGATTGTAAACCATAAAAAAATATTAGAAAATAATCAAAGCATTTTGGAAAATTCGCATTGTCTTTTTGTAAAAACATTGTTGCCGCAATCGATATTTCCCAAAACATTCCATGCCTACGATTTTGCTTCTAATTATAACACTAGGAAAATGTTTTGGAAAATATTTTTACTAAAACTATCTCGCTTACACTAATATTATTGGATTGCGATTCACAATGCCCGCCTGAGTCCTTGTAACCTCGTTTAGGCAATCACAGGATCTGTCATGAATCAACATTTACAATAATTTAGATCGCATACTATATTCACCAATAGTATATGTGCTTACCTTAATATATTAAATCAGTGTAAAATATCTTCATACACTTTGTGATTTGTAATTTCTCTTCGAATGTTTCGTCTGAGTTGAACGAGAATTTTCACCTTTTTATAATCACTAAATTCTTCTTATTGTGGTATTGAATACGAATACTGGCCATATCATTTCGGATATTTTCACCTTGTAGGTCCATCTAAATGCTGATGGAAAATTTAGTCAAACTACTGTCTCACTATATTCACGCCGATATTGATTTTTTAAAAACACTTTTTAACTGGTCATTCAACGGGGAACGGACGTCTGCCTATAGTTTGGCTTTGACATTCTGATATTACACTTAGTGCTCTCACATTTACTACTGTTATAGGAAACGATGATAACGACCCACAACTATTGATAGCATACTCCACATCCGGAACGCGTCTCCCCGCAATCACTCCCAATTCGCGAGTAAATTCATTAAGGAGCGGTCATCTTGGTAAATCAATAAATGGGATCGCCTGTGACGTAATCGGAGATGTGCATAGTATAAAACAACGGGGCACAATTTTATTTTAATTTCATTCCCTTTAAAGAAAAGGATGTGCGGTTTTATAGGCATGCGTAACTTTAAAATGAAATACATTAAAAGCGAAACATAAATATAACATAAAACCTAAATATACAGAAATTTAAAAATGTCAATACAGATTAATATTACGGTAATAATTAAGAATTGTAAAAAGAATGAAAGACGTTCAAATCGAAGAAGCTTACAGTAAACTCATGTTTACAATTATTGGTCTATTCTACTAGGAGTTCACAGCCGTGATGAGTTTTGGCAATGGGATTAATTTGCAAAAAAAACGCGCATATGCTAGTGCCTTCCAGATAATTAAAAACTGCATTATTTAAACCACGTTGCATAAACTATAAATACATATATA
>JAPMAF010000738.1:0-11272 GCA_026537445.1 Silvatares holzenthali
CCTTTTGCCTTACTTTACATATATTTGCTTTTTATATTAATTATTGTCTATTATTTATTTTTTTCTTGTTTATTATTTCTTTATTATTACTCCATTTTCTTGTTTATTATTTCTTTTTTTCTTGTATTTGGTACAATGTACTGTTAAATAAATAAACATATCTTTACTTTCTTTTCTTATTTAGTGTTCTACGTCTCAAGTTTTTTTTTCTATTTGTACCTTGTAGTTTTAGTTTTTTAATTATTGTCTTATTTATTTGTTAAATGTTACATATATTTTTACCTTTTTGATATAGCTGTCCTTGGTACATTGTACTATTCAATAAATAAATAAAAAGTAATTCCTTCCATGGTTCTTTGGCTGAATGTTCATTGCAATCTTCGTTATATTGACTGCCTCTTGGAAGATGTATCATTGTACTAGAATAGGACATTGTACCTCCATCAAATATCTGGTACAGTAGTAGTGTACATGGTAGTGTTTTTTTAATTTTTTGGGTGAATTTCTACATACAAGCACCACCAAATAGGACCTGTGAAATCTGGAAATACCGTACATGGGTACAATTAACATAGGATCGATTAATAATGGGAGTGGCCAGGAAAAAGGGTTCTGAGAAATTATAATTTTGTGAAGAACTGGTGTAATGGCACCCCATAGCTGAACAACAGTTCATAAAGACAACTATGCTTACTAAATTGAAATGATTATAGGGAATGAGGAATTGAGACAGATGATGGAGGTCTTTATACAGACATATAAGGAATTATCATGGCTTATGAGTAAAAAGGAGACAATTTAGTAAATCTAGCCTTGTGCTCAGGGCGCTTGATGAAATCGTTGGAGGAGTGCTTAAGGCCATGGGTTCATATTCCGTCCAAGCAAAAAAAAATTAAATTAATTTTTCGATTCAGGTTTAAAGTCAGTCTATCTGATGAACTCAAGTTCCAGGGTGTAATCGAGGCCAGGATGAAGCTCGCTTTTGAGAATCGATTGTACTATACAGGAGTCTGAAGTTTTTCAATAGCTATCAGTTCCTCATGCTTTACAAATCTCAAGTGCGCCTGACGATTGAATTCGGAAGTCGTCTATAATCTGGGCAGGTGGAATGGAAATTCCAAATGGAATCGAAAAGATTCTTTAGGTACAAAGGTTTGTACCTAAAGAATCTTTTCAATACCATTTGGAGGCTCGCCATTCATCTGATCAATGGACCCAATACTACAAATTCATCTACAGTCATTGGAGCATAGAAGAAGGGTGAGAATGATCTGTTTGTTCTCTATGGAACACCTATGTACTATGGTAGGTGTTCCCAGAAACTAGCAGCTCTGATTTCTCCGGCTGCTGCTTTTGGTTGAGTCACTAGCCATGCCATGTCGTTTCATCTATTTGTGGTGGACATATCCCGAATGAAAACTAACAGGCCGTCTAAATCTTTTCTGTGTGAGTCTGTGGAACAATTTGATGGCTTCTGTGTTTCCTTCCTATTATAACATGTGTCTCTTCAAGACTCGTGTCAACTCCTTATCCATACATTAACACCCCTTGCATGATATCCTCGAATGCAATAGATACACCCCAGTGGAACTCCAGTGCAGATGTTTACTTTTAAAAAATTAAAGTACATATGAAAAAATGTATTTAAACATTAAAAATAGCAAATAAATGCAGAAAAAAACACTTTGGACTGGCAAAAAGTGGTAGATCTTGTATTGCCCTGGAACAACACCACCGTTCAATATTGTATGCCACTTTTAATGGATTTATCCATATTAGATTAGAGCTGAATAACCAGGTTTCCCACCTTCTTCTGTTACACAGCATTTCCATGTGCAACTGCACTGAATGGTATAGGGTCAAACGGATGGCGGTGTCATGATGTCTCATGTGTAATATAACATAATAAAAAAAATACAACATCACATAGAAGATTCGTCAAAATGAACCACATTGAGAGAAGCCGTGTAAGGGGAATACAGATAATATAAAGCAGTTCTAATATGAGAGTGGGGGAATAGCCAAGAGAAAATAGTTGAGATAGGCTGTGAGCCCGCAATCCATCTCCATAATATCGAAGAAACGAAAAGTAATTTTTAATTTTATTTATTTTGTACGATAATTAATAGTTGACCACGACTATTTATCGCTTCGGCTTGCCGCATTACTTTCGTGTGATAAAATAGTATGAAAGGAAAGCCGTCTGACACTTTGTATACATAGGTATATGGACACCATCCTCCACCGCCTAAACGGATCACCTTTTGTTCTTGCTTTAAATAAATACACCCGCAATACTACCATTGCCGGCAGTAGACTGCAGACTGTTGACTGTAGACTCTCAACCGACGAAGCGGAATCACCAGCTCTTCTAACATGGTAAGAATATTATTTACTTAGAATTATCCGATTGTAAATATAATCACAATTAATTGACCCATGTAAGTTTACTAAAACATAATTCAGCCAGCTAAAAATTTCGAATTACATCAGTATATAAAACGATGTAAAACCAAATTCGCGCCTATATTCTTTTGCCGTACACAGAAACGCGTTTATTATATAAATACTACATAAATATATAAATATGCTGAAATGACTAAGAATTTTATAATATATTGATTTACACTTATACAAATATGTGGACTTATACACTGTAAAGGGGCATTTAAATACCCATATTGTATCATTATAATATACATTTATTATATTCAAGTGAATCGAATGTATTAGCTCGAACACTCGTACGAATATGAATATATTATTAAAATATTTATTTTCAGTCTTCTTTAAAATGCAAGCAGATGAAAGTATGCGTGCGAAACTGTTTCCTACAAATATATAAACAGTTGTTATACATGCCATATTTTATAAATATCTACACGTATGAGTGCTTGATTTTCTCATGAAAACGGCTCTATAAAAGTTATTCGTGTTAATTATAATGAGAATTAATTGTCGAGAGCAAACTGGACGGGGTTTAGCTTGCGATTCGGAGAAATATCGTATATAGTTTCTACCTATCATTAGTTATTTATTGATGAGATATACAGAATCTATTTCTGAAAGATTTTTTCTATTGGCTTCAGAAACATATAGAATTGATAAGTATTGCACTCACTATGGATAATGGATACGTGAACTATTTTCCATTTTATTTTTCAGTTGACTTTTAGACCTTCACATTTAGTATGCATTTACGTGTTGTATTTTGGAGTCACTACCGCATTTTGGGATATCAACCGCTTCGGTGCTAATCGCCTACGCCAAACGAAGACTAGTTTATGCTCTGCAGTAGATTGTATTACCCCAGACGAAGAAAATACAATTCAAGAACGCAACGCACTCAAAGATGCTAGAAATTACGGGGAGTGGTTGACAAAAAATTCGAAGGGATTGACACAAAATGTAAGATTTATGTTCGGGGCTAAAGATCCTTCAATGAACAGAAAATTCAATCAATCACCGAATTCGAAAAGACAACAGCTGCCAGATTCTTCCAATTATCCGAATAATTACCCGGAATTGTTTCAAGAAATTGAAGAGCAGATCGAAGAATCTAGCGAAAAAAGAAATGATCCAAACTATATATTTGGAAAATCTTTAAAAAGTGCCGATCTGGATTCCGGGAAAATGGTTAGGGTTTTCAAAAACAAATCCGACCAATCAAATGGGGTAAGAAACTTTTAACTCATATCATATACTGAATACATTTATTATGAAAAGAAAGGGAAAAAATTAAAAAAAAAGATTGTATGTTGTATAATTATGAATATTCTAGTAAAAAATGTTTTCAGTATCCTAAACTGGATAACCGTAACACTCCATCGGATATTTCTGGCAGCTTCGACAAGAAAACGAATTTCTTCATTAATAGACCCCCGAATTGTTCGTGTGGATACGAGGTATCTATGATAATGAAATAAATTAATCATTTCTTATGCTCTAACGTAATAGCCGTAGTACGAAAATGTTTATAAGTATACTAATTACACAATGAAAAAATATTTATATATACTAATTATATTAGATGTTAATTGTTTTCCCAATGACAAAAAATATGAAATATTATCAATATTTCTACTAGCTCACGATACAAGTTCAAAAACTTGTGTGAAAGTGGTTTACTTAAATCTTCATTTCATTTTCTTTTCCAAGAAATGTCTTTTGTGCATTCTTCGATTTTGATTTCACCATTATTACGTATAAATACGACAACGTTGATATTTTGAGTAGGCTTCGACTGAATTTAGGAACCTTATCCAATTAAAATTATCAATTACTAACGCCCTTATATCCTTACATCCATCAAAATTTTCGTATAATTAAATTATAATTTTTATATAGTTTTTAGCAGCGTTAATATAGTTTCGTAAAACTTATATTTACTAACCCATCACAGATGTGCTATTTTAATGCACTTTTATTTTTCATGGATGCAGTTTGTGATTATGATTTGTGTATACAGTTTGTGACTACGCCAACGTCCATAATTTTTTATAAAATTATTCTCAAATTCAAGCCATTTCGTTAACTACGCCGACTCAATACAAGTCTTGTTTGATGCCAATTATTTTTGCCATCAACAATATTTTTAAATATTTAAAAACATGTTCAAATCGATTGGCCATTTTTATATGAATAAAGAAATATATTTCTATTATAAGAATATTTTTACTATTTAATACAATGCTTTGTAACCAATATCATTATAAATCCACTCGTAATTTCAGTATAAATTATTGGAACTTGGAGCTAATAGCTATCCCCGATCCCACCCCTATGTTGAGTGCACTATGCAAACCTGCTGGAGAGAGCCCTATATTTGCAAAGAGAAAAACTACACTGTAAGTGATCATTTTATCCAAACTTAATTATCTGTCGAATTTAGAGTTGCCATTACGTAAATACATTCCGATTTTAAATATTTTATAATTCGTGTAAACTCTCAAAGCCGACTAAATATTAGAGCATAAAAATATGAGTAGTATTTAATGCTAGAAGTAAATAGGAATATATGTACATTGCAGCGGAATCAACCTTTATAGATAAGAAACTGCATGGAAACACTGGAAATCGCAAGCTCGATTTCCAAAATATTTTTAACCTTTTTATTTGATTTATATGAATTTTTTTTAATGTTTTTCTGATTTTTTTTCATGTTTTTCTGATTTTTTTTATGTTTATTAAATTTTCAAGTGTAGTTACGCGTTTTAAATCTTTTCGAATCGTTCCCAAGCGGATACTTGTACACACTTGTATACAGTAGTATTACATCTTAAAAATCGTAGATAAAATTTAAAAATTGATTTGCAAATTTTGTTTTATTGCGGATTGTCAAAGAGTGTATCAGCTCATAAAATTTGTCTTGGTGATGTAAAAATAAAACTTTTTTATATTTACAGAAATTATAAATTTTGTTTCAATACAAAATGTAATACACTATAACATAAAATTTATTACACTACAATATTACTGGAGTAAAATAGGTTGTATACTAAGGCCACACTGCTCTGTGCTGCAGTACTGTTACGTTTTGATCATAGTAATTTGTATTTGTAACGGTTACCTATAATTTAATAAATATTTAAACACTCCTTTACAGCATGCAATCGATCTCTTTCAGATCTGGGTACTGAAGCAGAAACTGTTGGGTGAGAAACAGAGTTCACACGCCCCACTCCTGCCGGAATCTTTGAGGGAGGATTTCGTGTTTCAGGAGGTCCCCATCAGTGTGGCCTGCGAGTGTATTATTCCCTGATACCGCACATCTCCCACACCTCTGAACTCATGGTGCACGACAATGAACTAGGCAAACTAGATTATATAGCAAATTAACAAGAAGTGCTTCAAACGTTTTATACGCTAAATGTGTAATATATGCGAAAATAGCGATATTGTAGAGAGCAAAATTTGCAAAAAGTAATGTTTCTAAATCTTTCTCTTCTTGCAGAAGGTTGATGGTAAGACTAGCCAGAGAGAGTAGATTCATGATCCAAAGAAAGATAGCTGGGAGATGCAGGCTTGGTAGGCAATGATCTATATGGTTTAAGAATCTGAGACAGCTGTTAGACCAAACCTTTAAAACTTTATTTAGAACGCCCCCCAATAAAGCATAAGTAGCCAACATTTGATAATGGGTACAAAACCATAAGAAGAGGGATTGAAGAATTACTTATTTGTTCTGACACACATTTTTTGCCTTTTTTAATTTAAAGTTTTTCACTATTTGTACTTGATCTTTTTGTTTAATAGTTTAATCCATATTTGTTTAAAAGGATTATTTAATTCAATGAAAATCTAATTCTTCTTTACATACAACTTTATTTTATTTTTATCAGTAGATTTTTTATAACAAGAGTATTTGGACGTGTCTTGGTTAACCCGAGCCGTTGTGAAGTAGACTCACTTAATAAAAAAGTTCAGTAGTAAAAATAAAACAAAATGTACATAAATAGGATTGAATCTCAATTGAATTATTTATTTTATTTAATTATTGTCATTATCTATTCGGGATGTTCTTAGCCATTACACAGGCAGAATTGGAAGGTGTCGGCATTGTGATATTTTACTTGAGATACTTAAAGATTTAGTTTCATGCATTTAGATGGAATAGTATGTATAGACTATTGAGTTAAATGTTAAAATTAGTTCAACATTTATTTACCTAATTTGATTAAGTTTAATATTTAATTAATCATGAGATGAAACATGGAAATTCATTGTTGATTCAAAGAATTAAACAAGCCTTTTGAAACAAAATATGTATTTAATATGGAGTATATTGCCAAACACGTTTGACCACCAGAGGTTGTTGGTGATGAGGATACACAAGGTATAGAGGAGGAGGAAAACGATGAAACTTGCAAGTCATTCCACAGTCGAGCTGACTTTTACAGAAAACACATTGTAAAGCCAAGCTGTTAGTTCTTATATATAATGTATCCAAATAGGCTATGGGCTATGTATAGTATGTCAAGCAGCTCCTTAAGCAGCAAGAATCAGTAATGCCAAATCTTGAGAACACCGTCAATAATAGTATTGATAGACCAAATGGGCCATTCCTTCCTTACGTCCATTATTTTTATTTTATTTATTCAATTCATAATTTAATAGCAATATTTTTATGAATGATGCCAACTTCACTAAGCAGGGAACTTGTGCTGAAGTGAGCTTACAGCAAAATAAATGATAACAGTGAGGGGCTAGACAAAATAACATTCTATTAGCAATAATGCTAATGGAAAAGGTCAAAAATATATGGGATCGATAATAATGAAAGGTAATATGGTCTGAATTTGGTTGATAATGTAACTAACTTTTGATTCCATCATACGTAAACTATAATGTGAAAAGGCCCATATTCTGCACTGAATCGAAAAGGTTTGGATGGCTTAATTGCATAGTCATTTTAGAAGAGTATTAGATAACAATATAAATTAATAAAATGTATAATTAATGTATTTTACTATTTAGTGTTACACTAAAATATGTTATTTAGTGTAAACATAATAAGTTATATTTGCAAACATTAGTCTTCATTATTATGGGTCACTTCATTATTATCAGATTCTGTTGCATAACTGAAATGCTTTCTGATGGGAATTTTTGTAAAAACAAATCTTGATTGGATACCTGGTTTGGTAGTACACAGTATTATACATTCTGACTTTTATAATTCACTAGCTTGATGAGTATATGCAGATGCATGTAACGTAGGCTCAAAAAGTGATAATATAAATCAATATATACACCATCACGCAGTTCCCCGAAGGGGTAGGCAGAGAGGATCGAATGCCATACCACTCTATCCTGACATACATCTCTTGCCTCATTCACATTTATACATCTCCTTGTGCATACTCTGCGATTATTATGACTACAGAGCCATCGATTAGAATTTGATTAATCTGTTCATACCATAATTTCCTTGGGCAGCCCCTCTGTCGCATACCTTCTACATTCACATCTTTCTTTAATAATCTCACCCACCTTTCAATATTACTTTCATACATACCATCCCTCATGAACATATTTCCCAGATATAAGAATTCCTCAACTTGCTCTCATTCCTCGTTTTCAACTTTTAATTTACACTCAGTTGTTATACCACCTTTGCATACCTCATATACCTTGGTAATTAACATTTGTACATCACTTTCATTCTCCGCTACTAGTACTGCATCATCTGTATACAATAAACATAAATGAATATATCATAATAAATCTCAGAGCAATCCTAGTTTTTTAATTCTTATGGAAAGCACATCACCGGCTGGGAGACATGGACTAGGTAAGCCATGTCTCCCGGCCACTTTGTGGCTTAAGAATCTGACACTGGTTTAATCAAAGCCTTAGATTTTTATTTAGGTGTCATTCATCATAGATGGTAATTATTATAATGACAGTTTTGCTATAGAATAATAATCATAAATTTATAAGAAAATTAATATTTATTAGATTTAATAATTTTAACAAATGTGATCACAATAATGAAAATACTTAAAGCAAAATTTTAAATTTGATTACACTTTGCACAATCAGCTCAATTAATAACATATACTTGGAATATATTGCAGTAAGTAGTATTACTGATTATTAGTAGACCAGAGGTATGCATTGTTAAATATCTTCTGCCATGGCGACGGTTGATGATGCTCATGTCTTACATTGCCTCTGCGGATGGTTTCAGTGATGTAAGGCCATTGCCAGTTGAAGGTGCACCTCTCTGGATGTGGCATTATAGCCAAGTGTCTACCGTCCACGGAGCAGATTCCAGCCACCCCCACTGAAACACACAACACAATACAATCGTATGCCTCGACAGCATTCATCCATCTCCCCGCAGTATATGACACAGTAAGCTGTCAGAAATGAATAACTATGTATAACACAATGAAAGACTCTCGACAAACATGGCGCCTTATCATAGAACAGATGCTTTGTTTCTCTTCAGACAAAATAGTAGAAAGAAAACACAAAAGAATGGTCCACCATAGAGAAGAGAATTAGCTACTCTACTGTATAATATTTACACAGATGATCAATCCGTACCAGGTCAGAAATTATATTACTATGCAGATGATACATCGGAGGCAGTATTTCAAAGATGAAGACAAATTGGCCATATAACTCGAAAATGAGATAAATATGGACCCCAAGTAAGACAAATATACGTCTTTTACCTCCCCATTTGTGATTGGAGTAAAAGTTCGTAAATTGATGACTAAATGTGGTATGATTTATATGAAAAGTTATATTTGCTGGCCCACATGGCTCCACCATGCAGAGAGAAGCGTCGCTGTGGATATTGAATCAGTGGCTTATTAAAATAAATCATTTTCAACTTACGTGGGCTACCATTAGGGTTCATAGGATATTCCTCAGTTGGGTTACTATCATCATCGACAAACTGCAAGCACAGCTGACGTCTATCCAACAGTCGCCGCAAAGTGTTCGGTTTCCCAAACGTGAAACGTCCTTCACCATGAGCAATCCACACTCCTAATACGGAACCTTCCATGCCTGTCAGCCAGATCTTGCTTCCAGCACCCTCAGGTATCCTCACACAAGTCCAGCGACATTCATATCTGGAAGAAGTTTCAACAACATATTATTTTCTCTACTCTATAATATAATCAGTTTTATATTCATCAAGATGAAGGACTGTTGAGTTGAATAATGATGAGATGAGATTAATGATGAGAATGTTAGTTTAGGAAGACATCAATTGAATTGCGAAGGGAGTCAATTACATCCCAAGATACTATATAGAGAGTAAATATATTTTAATAAGAGAAAAAAAAACAAATAGATTCAACAAACCAGATAAACCACCCAAATCACTGAACACACCATAAGTTTGTTTCAACATTTGGTTAATTTTATCAGAATGTTTTTTCACATCTTAATGCGAATTTCACATTGCAAAGCTACTCCCGTAAACCGAAGATCGGCTAACACACTGTCTACTTTAAACAATGACAACTTTAAAACTAGATTAAAGACACAATTAAAAATTATGATAATTCTTTTTACTACTGAAAATTGATGAATAATGACATGTCAAGTACCCCTCTCAAATATAATAACTAAAGGAGTCAATTATACTAGTTTCTAAGAACACCTTTCATAATAGTGTCGACAGAACAGATTGATAATTTTTATCTTGAGATGAGTGAAGATTGTTTATAATTTTCAAACTTTCTTCTCGTCGAGAGTCGAATTCTCCAAATGTGAAATACAACTGAACAAGTTAATGTTTATGTGATAGAGATACAACTGAACAAGTCATCAGTAAGGAGACAGTATTCCTATTGACCCTCAGCATTAAAAGAATACACCAAAAAAATAATGTACCTCTCCGATTTGTTATGATCGAGGAATATTTCTGAATCTGTGGATTCAACATCACACACAGAATCAAGAGACAATGGATCCACCCAGCCCAAGAGCGCCATCAGTTGGCAGCCATTGCAAACTCCCAGGGAGAAGGTATCAGTGCGGACTTTTGCGAAGTGATTGAACTGTTTGCTCAGCTGAGAGTTGAACAAAATACAAGCGGCCCATCCTTTGGCAGATCCCAATGTATCTGGCAATATTAATAAGTCAATTATTCTGCAGCAAATATAAATGCAAAAAACACTAATCTAGTATAAATGTAAACAATGATTACTAAATACTGTACTGGATTATTATTGTTAAATATTTTTCCAAATAAATTTTTATAATCGAAAAGCAGTTGGAGAATACAAATAAAAAATTAATAGACAAACCAGCATAACTGAATCCTCCAGGAAAAACAACTCCGCGGAATCTATCCAAGCTGATGGATTCATTGAGTAAATCATACATTGTTACGTCATAAACTTCAAAATGAGCTCTCATCAATGTGGAAATCATCTCACGATCTCCATTAGAACCTTAAATATAATATGTATGAGTTAACTTCTTAGATTATTATCAATCAATTATATTGCGAAAAATCAAGATTCACTATGACAATTTATTACTACTAAGAAACTTCAAATTAAAGAGTCTGCCCACAGTTTGCCTAAAGAGTCTGCCCACAGCTTGCCTATAGAGTCTGCCCACAGCTTGCCTAAAGAGTCTGCCCACAGCTTGCCTAAAGAGTCTGCCCACAGCTTGCCTAAAGAGTCTGCCCACAGTTTGCCTAAAGAGTCTGCCCACAGCTTGCCTAAAGAGTCTGCCCACAGTTTGCCTAAAGAGTCTGCCCACAGCTTGCCTAAAGAGTCTGCCCACAGCTTGCCTA
>JAPMAF010000740.1:0-10921 GCA_026537445.1 Silvatares holzenthali
TCCTACCTATAACATGGGCCTCTTCTTCATGGAATTCTACCCTATCCCTAAGTCTTTCTCATCCCACATAGTGTCTTATAATGTTATAGGCCTGCCCTGGTGGTGCCTTCTATACGGGAATACTTTAAAAAAATCACACATCTCCTCATGCATACTCTGTGATCATTACGACTATGAACAGAGCCACCAATTAGAATTTATTTAAATCTGTTAATGCTATGATTTCATTGGGTGGCCTCTATATTCGCATCGTATTTTCTGTACTAATCTCTCGGTATCCATTCATTGAACATGCCCAAACCATTTAGAAACTTCTCTTCATTTTATCATTCTCGTACTAGCTCCACACTTTTTCCTTATATCAGAATTCCTTACTCTATCATATATTGTTTTACCACACATTCTTCTAAGAGATCTTATCTTGACGGCATTTCTTTTCTACCATGTCCACGCTTCACTTCTGTACATCAAAGTTGGATCCGTTGTGCACTGCTATCCTACTGCTCTTGGATAGCTTCTTGTTTGATATAATAGCGTTTAGTGCATCATTCACGAAGAATGCAAATCAAAAATAACACTCATAAACAGAATGAAAGTTGGATGTTTGAGATGGTTTGGACATGTTGTTTGATATGGATAGCTTCTAATTTGATATAACAGCGATGATGAATGAAAGAATTGTAAAACAGATCTACAGCGCGAATATTAGTGACAAAGCAGTGCGTGGAAGGCCTTGAAGATCTTGGCAGAAACATGTTTCCCAACTTCTTAACAGAGGCAATGTTAAGAACCACAACAACCGTCGCGCGTGTATGACGAGATGCATAAACATGGAGGAAACAAGGATTGTATGTCAGCATAGAGACAAGTGGTGCTTCGTTCTCTCTGCCTATCCCTACCGGAAAATGGCGAGATGTTATGCAAGTATAAGATAAAAAGTAATGTAATACAATAATGAATGCACTAATTGTTTTCAGGTGTTAGAAGTATGTCAGAAAGAGAATTTATCCTATTCAGAAGATGGATTGGAGGCTGTAGTGTTTACGTCCCAAGGAGACATGAGGCAGGCGCTGAACAACCTCCAGTCAACTGCAAACGGTTTCGGTCATGTCAGTGGCGAAAATGTCTTCAAAGTGTGTGATGAGCCACATCCGATACTAGTGAGAGACATGCTGGAACACTGCGCCAAATCGGATATTCACAGCGCTTATAAGGTTGGCTTACTTATCCCACTTTTCAATTTGAACAAGATTCTTTCGTAAAGTCTACTCCATATTTTTTTTATCCTATACTACACATAAGATGCTACTACCCAACGAAGCAAGAGATGTACCCAAAGAAGCGTCTTCTTAACAACCTACCGAATGCTTTGGACATATTTTACGACCCATTATCACGCATTATGGAAACATTACATCTCTCCGTATCATCATAAATCCTATTCCTCTCTTCCTATCCCTCGATAACCGTCTCTTCCTTTCCTACCTCTTCTACCTTACTTTACATATATTTGCTTCTTACATCAATTATTGTCTATTATTATTATTTCTCTTCTTGTTTATCATTTCTTTATTATTCTTTTTCTTTTTTTTTATTTCTTTTATTCTTGTATTTGGTACAATGTACTGTTAAATAAATAAATAAATGTATGCCAGGATAGAGTGGTGTGGTGCTCAATCCTCTCTACCTACCCGTTCAGGGAAACGGCGTGATGGTATTGTATCTTATACTACACATGAGACACCACTATCCGTCTGGGTCTGTAACATTCAGTGTAATTGCGCATGCAAATGCTGTGTAACAGTCGAAAGAGAGATTGGAAACCCGGCCACTCAGTTATAGTTACGAAGCACGGAAAAAACCATTCCATGTGACTTAAATATTGAACAGTGGTATTGCTCCAGGGCGATACAAGATCTACCACTCTTTTCCAGTCCCGAGTATATATACATTTTAAATTAATTTTGTTGCTCTTTTGAATTTTTTTAAATATATTTTTAAATTATTCTTTTTTTTTATTCTGATGGGATTCAAACCCGCGACCTCCAGAGTTCCTCCGACACTTTAGTCAAGTGTCTTAACCAACAACAGCCAAATGTCTCGACTACCATATATAATAGTTGTAAGATGCGCTGATGAAAACTTGATTATTGCTAGAATATAATGTTAACCATGTCGCCCAAATGAGAAGTATTAAAAGTGAAAAAGATGATTGCTGACAAATGAGTATTGTCATAGGCTTTCACAACCGAAAGAAGATTTACAAGTCATAGACTTTTAAGTAGTTATGTCACATTGCGACATTTTATTTGCCAACATTTCGGACCACATTACAATGTCCATCTTTAGGGCGAATCTGCCTGTGTGAAAAAGCAGTGTTCTACTTTTGTTCCTTTTCTGACATATACAAGCTTCACCTCTGTACATCAAAGAAGACAATACTCCTTTATCATCCTCGAAGCAGACTTCTCCGTTAAGTTGACTTTTCACACAGGCAGACTCACTCTGAAGATAAACACTGCAATGTGGTCTGAAACGTTGGCAAACACGGTATAACTACTTAATAGTATTTGACTTTATGCTATAAGATTTAACTTCTATAAATGTATGAAACAATTTTTTAGTAATTTTACCGCAATCTAGTTATCTACCAATTACGATTCAACACTTAAAATGTCCATATTAAAATTTTAGATAATGGCAAAGCTGTGGAAACTGGGTTATGCAGCTGAGGACATAATAGGCAACATATTCAAAGTGTCAAAGAGTTTGGACATAGATGAGACCCTTAAACTGGCCTTCATCAAGGAGATAGGATTTACACATATGAGGATAATAGATGGACTTGGCACCATCCTGCAGATGTCTGGACTCCTCGCGAAGCTGTGTCAAGTCGCTAGCGGCACCAATACAGCGTAATCGTATTATTTATAAATTCAAATAATTTTAAGCAATTGTTATTTAAATAAACCATTTTAAATGATTTATCATTTATATAAATTGGTGTATGATATAAATCTAACCTACTAGTTACGAAAGTAAAATTTTTGAATTTCAACAATTGGCACGATACTGTAACCGAGATTTTTTTCCAAGAAATGAATCAAACATTTTGTTTATATCTAAAATGGTCTGTCAATGCAACCGAAACATGTTGACTTTTATTAAATGTATATTGTTTTTTTTTTTAAATAATTATATCTTCCTTCATCCATCAGGAATGTTCTCAGTCAATTAACAGTCAGGTGGTGTATAATTTTGATACATTACAGACAATATTTTTTTTATATAGTTTTCGCTTCATAAATTTAGACAAGATAATATGTACACTGGGCTTATTGAGACTTCTTAATAAAGAGGAGATATTGATTGAAAGTTCAACATAACATTTAATCAATTTCGTTATGAATTCAAGGTATTCATGGGACACTTGAAAAAATATGATTGAGCGAATAAATATGGTTAGGATAAAGAAAAAAACAATACAAACATCTTATTAGCAATGGTGAATAACTGAAATAAGAAGACAGTATACAGCTTTGTATAGCACCTTTATATTATAAAACAAAACAACTATTATTCATAACAAATGCGAATCAATAGATTCTCGTTTAGCTACAGTTCATAAATCTATAATATATAATACGAAACTACAATAATTTGTTGCAAGATCCGCGAATACTTTGGAATGAATGGACACACTAATATGATGACTGCAATAAATGAAAGCATATTTTAATTATATTCGAGTTTGGAGCAGACGAAAACATTTCACGTCTAACACCGTTGTCTACTTGAACACAGATAAACAGGAAGGTAGAAATGGATTCTTGTTTTGGTAACATGCTTATATATTATATTCAAGTATCATCTTTATATTCTACTTTATAATTTAAAATACAGTAAAACTCAGTTATGCCATTGAAGGAACCAGCGAAATTGTGACGTTATATCCAAGTGATATTATAAGAGACTCCTTGAAAACGTTATTTAAAGAACAGAAAATTAAAAAAATAAAAAGCCTTAAAATAATTCATTAACGTATTGATAAGGGCTACTGATAAATGAACATTTAAAGTTCATACATAGAAAGTTCATTTAAAAAGGAAAACTACACGCTAAGAGTTGTTTTCGAGACACATATGATTCATGAATATTTCAAGTGCAACTGACCTTGATAAAATGACTGCCGTTTTGTCACCAGTCGAGACAATGAGTAAAAATTAAGATAAGCGCATGACACTGTCGCGTTGATTGTTTTTATGTATACACTGACTGCTGTCCCACCACATACCCGTATTGCATCGGGAAACGAATCGAGTTTCCTTGTCAATACGCACATCAGTTGAAATTAAACGAAAGAGCAGCCCGGAAGAAGCTCTTAACCTCATGGCCCTGCACTTTTAGTGCTAAAAGAAGCAATCGATAAGGGTATTGAGAAGATACTCTTACGGACTGTGAAATAATCATCAGAGAAAGGGTGATTTCTTCTCTGGAAGACAGAGCTAGCTGGAGACAATGTCACCAAATAATTGGCAAAATCTTAAAAAAGCTAAGTAATTGCTGGGAGAGGCCACCAGCGTAGTGTGCATGTCCAATAGGACCCGAAAAGGGACAGCAGTAATAAGCTCCTTCCTGTTGTACCTGATGGATGGGTATTCACAAGACCATAAAAGGTGTTCGGAAGTCTGGTTGTTATCACCACATTGTTGATACAAGTCTACTATTGAAGCTACCGTGACCAGTTAGAAACTGGGATGTCCAATAACTAGGAACGACCCAGAAGGATCGAAGTCTGGACCTCATGTCAGGAAAAAGTAAGTATACTGTAGCTACAAGAAATTCCTGAAATTGATGGTTAGTTTGGACATGTTGAGTGAATGAATAGTTGGACCGATCTACAATGTGAATATGAATAGTTGGACAGATCTACAATGTGAATATGGCAAAGCAGTGCATGGTAGACCTAGAACTTGTCAGGAACATGTTTCCAAACTATAAAACGGAGGCAATCTCAACAACCGCCTTGCATGTGTTGAGGTGCATGTTTGCGGAGGAAACAAGAAATACATATCGGGATAGGGATAAGTGGCACTTCCTTTTCTCTGCCTAAAACTATCGGGAAGTGGCGTGATGGGTTGCATGTATGTAAATACTAAACCAATTGTGTCGCATATGTGCAGAAAACTTGCATATATTTATTTATTTAGCACCAAATATTATTAAAGCTATCGTACAGTAAAAACATGTGACTGAAGGCAGAGAATAAAGATGGAATATTTTAGACATATCATTTTTGGTTTATGAGGAAAAATCCTTAGTAAGAGAGAATAACTTGAGGATGGTGATCAATATCCAATAGGAAAGGTATGGATAGTAGAGGCATTAAAGAAAAAATATACCTCTTTTTACATTTTGTCTAATGTAGACACACTTCCTTTATATTTTAAGCACTTTTGAGGTGAAATTATTTTACTAAATGGCGCTACATAAATAAACAGATTTGCTTTCATAAAAAAAAATGTTGGAACGAGGCACGAATTACATTTTAACTATATACAATCATGATTTATACACAAGCATGGACAAGTAATAATTTTTGAGTATATACACTTAACTCGGTTTTAACCTTATTGAAGCAGAAGCATGTTTCTCAACTTCTTAATGAAGCCCATGTGAGGAACGTCGACAGCCATTATGTGTGTGTTTGAGGAGATTTATAAATGTAGAGGTAAGAAGTGTGTATTAGGATAGAGACAAGTGGTGCTCCATTCTCTCTTCCTATCCCGATTGGAATTTGGCCTGATGTTTTGTATCTATATAAAGTAGTTACGCATAGGCAAGAAACAGCGCTAATTCCAAAAGAGCTTGATTTTAATAAAAAAGAGCATCGAAAGCAGGTCCCCGAAGAGAGCAGGTGGATTTACAAGAATGACATGTAAACAAATCAACGGTCTTGTCTTTGAGGTCAAAAAAAAAACACCGAAAACCATACCCCACACACATAAATGTATGAAATATTGGTTTAGCTTAGTCGTATTGCATTTGATGAAGAAGTCAACTTAGAAGGTGACAAAATAAATTGTGATGAATAAATTATTTTCTTATGTTGTATTTAATAATCCTGGATACTTTTTATGCAGAACCCAAATCAAATAAAACCGTCATAGATACTGATATGAGCTAGAATGTTCAAATATTTTTCTTTTGTATGATTCCAAAAATCACCAAAACCGTAATGCAAAATTAAATCATTGATCTATATATATAAATCACATATTACCTTCTACTAAATAGTAATTACATTACATGCTAATTGAAAATATATATCCAATTCACGCTTTATCCCGTTTAGATTTTTTCTTAACATCATCATCTTCGTCCACATTTTCACCATCTTTGCTACTCATGTTTTCCTCTTTGGGAGTTTGGGTCTCATCAGCAGCATTCTGAGCATGCTTCTCAGCAGTAATATTCTGTTTATCGTTTAAGGATTCTTTGGCGGGATCATCCTGCTGCTTTGGAAGGGCAATTTTCTCCTTCAACACTTCCCTGATGGCGTCTACGAGATCTAACGGCTCAGCTATCGATACCTTTCCACCTGAAAATAAATAAATGTTGATTTAATATTAACCAATAAATCTTTCAACCAATACATATATTTTCACGTCAAAACACACCCAAAAACACAGTTGAAAAGCACTAATTACAAGGACAAAATTTAATGAGAACAGTACTGAACCACAATTCAAGACAGGTGTACCTTTCGAATTGACTTTGTAAGCTATCCGAATATCTTTCGTTTTAGTTTCCCGAGAAGTCCCTCATTTCTTTCATTGTCTTCTTTATTTGAAGTATCAGGGCTCGCACTGTGAGACTCTACACCTGGATCATCTTCAGACGCTTGTGCAGTGCCTGGATGGATGTGGAAAATAAGAATTAATGAAAGAATTGAGGAACTTGTCCGGAGCACGCTTTCACAAATCTGTTAAATACTATTTGGAACATATGTAGGTTTTTGGAAAGTAAAAAATCACACCCAGAATTCCTAAGTCTTACATTGCATACAATCCTTACGTACAGAGGAGAAACAATGATCCTAACCAAACAATCCTGTCACAGCTAGCAGCACAGAGAAAGATGGACTGTGTTCTTTTTTAAGTGATCATCTGCATCAGAGTGAACCTATCAATTTTCACCGGAGTGAACCTATCACATCCGAAGATGTTGTGCAGGGGGTGATAGTGTAAGGATTTAACATGAGTCTTGGGGAGACCCAATGGGAGAGACACCGAAGCAGGCAAGTTATTTCATAGTTCGGTAGATTCACATAGAAAAAATTTACCAGCCACCAGTTCTAATTCAGAACAGGTCCACCTCAAATTGATGATGCGACATGGCATGTCTAGTGGCTTTATTAAAAGCAGCAGTCAAAGAAATCAGTGAGTGTGACGCTTGGAATATTATTAAATGATAACAGGGATAAATGGGTTCGTATTCAAACAATGTGGATGATGTCATTTAAAGATTTGCTTGGTTGAACACAAAATGCATCAACTGTTAAGAGAATGATGAAAAGATTGAGTGGACTGGATCGATTACTGATTTTAGACCAGCGATATATACTCACCAAGGCATTGGTGTGGATTTTGAAACCCGGCTTGCCCTGATACATTTTTAATATAATAATATTACATGGAAATTTATTAGTGCGTCATTTGAATCACAATTTTGGAATTGAATTTGGGTGTTATTATTAACATGGATAACATATATAGCGCTGTTTTCGTTAGAAAATAACTTCAAGGCAATATATAGGTCATTCTATTATCTGAGAAGCTAGGCTTGTAACACGACTTTTGTACAGATAGAAAGTAATGCTACTAACATTCTGATCTCAACTAAATTTTTTCTCGTTTGAATAAGTGATGTTTATTTATGACTTTACATCATTTCAGTTATTCGTAAGTTTGAATCACAAAAATGGCCGATATTGTCCAATGTTAAATATGCGCGGATATAAAACCACAAAGATAATGTCATGTAATTTGAAATTCATGATGAGCAAAGTGGCAAAAATAAGAAATAGTTCTAGTTCTAATATTGGACCAAGGTAATTTATGATGCAACTCCAATACAAATATTAGTATAATAACAATGAATAGAAAGGTGATTTTATTTGTCAATATGGCCATACTGTGAAAGTCGACAGCTATTTTGTGTTTAGTATTGTTTATCATTTCATCATGCATAGACTTACGTTCTTTATGCCTTTGAGGTGAAACTATTTTACTAAATGGTGCTATATAAATGAACGGATTTGATTTGATTTGATTACGTCCGAGCAGCTTAAATAATAGTTGTCAGTCGATCTGCCGTTTTACTATCAAATTTTGTTCAGCGATGAAATGAACATGGTCTACAATACATTTGGCTATAACAAGATGGTGTCACCTTACTATACAACAAACGAAACCATTCTGAAAAAACTCACAGTTTTCAATTTTGCCACATCACTCCTCTTATTAAACATAAATACACCCTAACTCATACAAGAGTAGTATGTAGTTAATGCTTAATATCTGTTAAATTCTTATGTTTCATTGTAGTAAGTTTACATGAGATGAATAAGGATTTTGATAGGAGAGATGCCAAAAACTGCACAATACCTTTCAACAATGACTTGTAGCATAGTTTCTGAGCATTATCTTCGATTATCATCTAAGAGTATATTATTTACATATTTTAACTCATCTATGGATACATTTCACTGATCTTCTAATAACTAATGTTCTATTGAACAACATCTTGTTACGATTTATCTTCTTTTGAACCTACAAAATACGAAATTAACTAAATATTATAGAGTATAAAAAACAAATCGACTCATTTATAGTTTAAAGGTAATTTAATTATTGCATATTTACACAAGTATTACAAGTAATTTATTTATTATGAAAAATTACTGGAAAACCTGATAATTCAGTTCTAGTCACGAAACATAGATAAACCTATTCCACGTAGCGTTTAATACTGAATATGCATTTTTTGTTCATTTTGATTTTGTAAATACATTTTTTCTAGATAGGTAACCATATGGTGCGAGCCCTACCAACATAATAGCAGCAGCATCTTCCATGAAAATATTTAGGAAAGATGTTTTAGTCTTGTAAAAATTCAAAGAGTATAAAAATATATATCTCAAAGTGTATCACTGTGGTATCAATTTTCTCTTATTTATTTTGTATTTTTACTATCATCTGGAATATTTGATTTTCTAGTAATTCAATAAATTATTAGTCTCATTTAAAGAAATGATTTCTACATAATGTTTATGTGTTATAGTTAAATGCTACAGTTTCCACAAATATTGTCAAATAGGCTCGCACACAATGGATGGCTTTTCAAATAAAACAATTTGATCAAAGGGTCAACATGTTATATTATCATAATTATATTAACAAAATAAATTACAATTAAATTTTAACAATTTTTGTGAAACTGTAGATAATGAAAATGTATGCTAAATAATTACATCAACAATGATATAATATAATACATCATTCCGATTCTCTCCAAAGGGGTAGGCAGAGAGGATCGAGCACCACCAAAACTCTACTCACATATATCTCTTGCCTGGTACTATCGTAGGCTTTCACAACCAAAAGATTCATAAGTCAGAGTTTTGGTTAGTTATGTTGCGACATTTTGTTTGCCAACATTTCAGACCACATTGCAGGGGCAATCTTCAGAATGTGTCAGCCTGACCAACTTTTCATACAGACAGACTCGCCTTGAAGATGGACACTGCAATGTGCTCCAAAACGTTGGCAAACAAAATTTCACAACACAACTACCCAAAAGTCTTTGATCTCTTACCTCATCCATGTTCATACATCTAACATGCATGCTGCAATTATTACGACTAAACAGAGACATAGATTAAAATTTGGTTAATCTGATCACGCCGTGATTTTCCTGGATGGGCCCTCTGTTGTATGCCTTCTACATTCGCATCGTAAATCTTCTGTACTAATCTCTCGGTATCTATTCACTTTACATGCCCAAATCATCTCAACATATTTATTTATGTATTTTACATCAATAATTATAATAACGTATTAGGTTTGAGTAAGATTTGTGTCAACTCTTTATTTATAATATTGTATTTTACCATAAAGATCTACAATTGAATTTACCTACAATATTGTATTGTATTTTAGGTTTGAGTAAGATTATCCATCTTACAAATTTGCCACTATCCCTTCATATACCAGCACTGTCTAAAGTTTCATTGCCAGAATATTTATATCTTATAGCAGTTTAGAAGTTTTCAAATCAGTAAAGGTTATTTTTATGAATTATTAAAAAAATCAGAAAAAATGTGATTTCTTTTCTACAAGAGTATCTTATGGATGTCATTTCTTGACAAAATTTAAAATACAAAATAATTGCATCGAGAGGCCACAAGGTTCCAATGGTCAATAGGGTCCAAATAAGCATTATGAGCATCTACAACGTTATTGCATTGACTAATGTACAGCATATTTGAAGTGTTTTTTTCACGAATACTGCGCTATGTAAGTCATCCACATTAGTTAAAATATATTTAAAAAATACAAATTATATAGTGGTTTGGTTCTACTTGACAAGCTTATTTCTAATCTATTTCATCCAAAAATGATTTCTACTTATTTTAAGTAAGAAGAGTGAAATGAAATGGAAAAACTTAACATTTATTTCAAAAGATAAGTGTCAATGACATAAAAGAAAATTATAGACCTGGTGGCTTAACAATCTAACTAACTAACTCGTATTTTGTATCTACATTTTATTACACTACTATTTTACTTTAGTAAAATTGGCTAAACCTTAGGAACCATACGTTTTGAAATAAGCAGCACTCAACAGTTAGGAATGG
>JAPMAF010000742.1:0-13045 GCA_026537445.1 Silvatares holzenthali
AACTAAGTGGCGCTCCATTCTCTCTGCCTACCCCTACCGGGAAAAGGCGTGATGTTGTGTATGTATGTATGTATGTAATTAAAACCTCTGGTCAGCAAGCGTCCGAATATTTATTAAACCTTCTTTCTGTGCATAATTGAACTGTTTTTCTTATTAAAAGCAGTTTTAACTTAAACCACTTGATACATACTTTTGTAACTGTCAATTGTAATATGATGTTCATCGTTCTTTAATATTAGAAGAGAATTTTTCATTTTATTTTCCTTCTATATTTTTATAGAAATAAATATATATAGTAGAACGAAATAAAATTATGTTTGCCCTAGAGATTGCTATTGCTAACTAAATTATTGTTATATTTCAACAAGTAAGAAATTTATATTTTTTGCACCTTACAGGCTTAAATTGTGTAAAACTGTTACTTATATCCTATGTATTTTTCCAAATCTGGCAACATAAAATCCAAAGATATTTTTGTTCCAAAGAAACCCGGTCGTCGCCATCGCTAAGCGTCCGCCATGTTGTATTCGGCTTCGGCGCGTGCATCATATCGTTGAAAATTATTGATAATTGATAGTTTTCAAAATGCTAAACCGATCGGTGTAGTTCTTTTCTTAGATTTGAAGTTGTTTAATCGGTCGAGTTTTCGTTTGCGGTTTTCGTTTCCATATATTCTGCTAACGAACATTTCTCACGATGTATACGGTAAGTTTTTTTTCAATCGATATTTCTAAAGGAGTGTAGAACTTTAAAAGGAAGTATATTCGTTATTAAGTAATATCTTTTATAGGGCACTTCTGCGGAACAGGACAATCGCTTTAGCGATAAAGAAAAGAAGTTATTAAAGCAGATGAAATTCGGAGATTCGTTGACACAACAGGTTCGTTGAAAAATATTTTTAACATCAGTGTACGCTGCGTATACAAGCTTTATATTATTGACAATGCATACCTTTCAATATTTAATATTTTTGATATTTGTGATTTTCAATTTTAATGAAGCGTCATAGTTAGCATTTACATGTGCATAAAGCTCACTCAATTGCACCCTATAAATAATTATTTTGTAGGTGGACATGTCGAAGGTGAAGTTAGATGTCCTGAAGCCCTGGATAACGCAGAAGATCACCGAGATATTGAAGGCGGAAGATGATGTGGTCGTGGACTATGTAAATAATCAACTAGAAGAAAAGGTACATTTTATTTTCAGTACTGGCAGGACTCATGACTTATATCGAAAGAAATGGATCATATCCAATGCGGGAATTCTTTATTTTCTTGAATTTCATGTGATTTTTCCAAAAAGACATTAAGCGAAGTTAAGAAAAATTGGCACAATCAAAAGTGTTTACTGATTGAGTGTGAAAATTATTTTTATACCCCGATTAGCTCTGTTTGCTATTTGGTGGGACATCGCCCCCCAGGAGCCACCACCTCACCACCATCATCGCCGCTTCAGCCATCGCCGCGACCACTCGCGACCAACGCACTCCACTTGACTTCTGATGGATAATGGTATTTCAGGGACTTATATTAAGACTATTCCGGAAGCTCCCGCTTTCACTCGGGTGCATTCGATATGTTCGGTATCCAGGTTAGCTGTAGGGTTCGCAAGGATGTTACCGAAGCTTCCGCTTGTACGCCGAGGATGCGGTTTATATGTGCCGAGCGCAACGAGGTTTGGAGCCAGAGTTCTGTGAGAAGTTTCGCATAACTCGGGTAGATAATGACAACCTTACAGATGGGACAGTCGAGACAGTGGCCACGGCCACTAGTATACCAGCTGTACGCCGCCTCCGTCCACTGTCGCCCACCGGGGGATCCGCCTCCAGCCCCGCCCCGCCGCGCCCTGCGTCTGCTGCGCTGCGCCGCGCACGCGTACTGCTCGCCGCCTCGCTGACTCGGCTGATCTTCCGGTGCGACCGTCTTCACTGCTTTATTCTCCTCCACTCACCACTTCAACTAATCCATGGCTCCAAACCTTTTTGTTGTTATGCCTAATATTCTATTTTCGAGCGCATATAAACTCTCATCCTGTATACACCTTTTTATTTTATTTTTTATTTAATGTTTTCGTGTATCGTTTTATTAGAAAAATCGGCTTTTGGTGACATTCTGTTCTGCGAATATAAACGAATGGTAGTATTTTCTTCCAGACAGCTAGCGGGTGTTGAGACTGGACTTAGATTAGTGCCGCTATTGTCATCTGGCAGATTGAGTGAATCGACACTTATGCAAATATTATATTTGTTCTAAGTAGATAAAATGTATTTACCGTTTAATGATAAGAGTCTTCCCACTGTTTCATTTCAGTACTGCGATATTGTATTTAATTTATTTCTTATTTAAAAATAATTGTCATAACTATTGAACAAATGTTTACTAGTATACTCATGTATTGTAAAATTTTATTTGTGTTCTAAAAAAGTTCGCCTATTTTGATAGTTGTACGATGTCTGACACATTATCAGCTCCATTTCATTTGGACAAATATTCCCAAATAATTGTTCTCTAATGTTGTTGTTCGCTTTCTAATGAAATTCATTTCTTCTGCAAATCTGCAGTTTCCTTGCCCGAAGAAAATGCAGATAAATCTAACTGGATTTTTGAATGGGAAAAATGCCCGACTTTTTATGGGTGAGTTGTGGGAACATCTGCTTAGTGCTCAAGCATCGGAGACAGGAATACCAGAGTCGTTTATGCAGCAAAAGAAGGAAGAAATCAAGAAGAGAATGGTAAGCTATTCCTTAGTAACATGCGCACTTGTAATTATTAACTAAATATGTGATATGTAAAGTGCAGTATACGATTGCAAAAAAGTCAGTCATTTTAATATTTTTCTATGTGTACGTGATATAGGAAGAAGAAGAAAATCGCAGCAAAGGCGGGGGGAGCGGGGGAGGGGGAGCAAGCAGTCGCCGGCATCACCGTAGCCGATCCCGCTCGAGAGACCGTCGTTCCAGTCATCGCAGGTGGTTGACCATCTCTATTTCTACATCGCTAAATTCCCTTCGCTAAATATCCAACCGGCTTGCATTTCTTTTAAATTTGTGTCAGTGTGGAAAAATAATTATGATTTTCTAACAAAAACTACTACCATACGTATAATTTAGTTGTAAATATAATGAATTTGCTTCAATTCTAATTCACCAGATCCAGATCTAGAGGACGGAGAGATTCGAGAAGCAAAAGTCCTCAATCCCTCCCCAGGGCGGAAAAGAGAGATGGCCAACTGAGCCCGCCCGGTCTTGTGGAATTACCTAAACATTTAGCTAAAGAAAAAGCTTCAAAGAAAGGTAATTTATGTGTCCATGTCATACACATATGGTCCATCACTGTGTCTCCTGTACTGATAATAATATGTTTTTGTACAGAAAATGGCACCAAGTCTCCGGATGATGTAGGCGACGGTGATAAGTGTGAGAAGAATAATGGAGACAAGAGTAGTGATGATAAAAACGGCGGTTCGCTCTCCCGGTTGCAAAGCAAGTTGCTAAATATGGCTGGGGTTGCCAAAGATGGTTCAGATCATCCGGCTCCTTCAGGAAAAGATAAATCTCAAGAGAAGTCTCCATCACGGTATAATGATAACTTGTTATAAACTGAAAAGAAACGGGTCGATTGTAATACCCTTTTAAGATCATAATATTTTTTCCAGCTCCATTTCATTTTTTTCGCTACCTGCATTGCATGTCATATTAGAAATGTATGGTGAAAATGTCATAACTTCATTGTCTCTTTTTTGACGGGAATAAAATAGCTCCTTTTACTTTATAAGTAGATAAAATAAATAATAAACGGATGTGTTGATATTTCTGTCCATTAGATCGGGTAAAGACAAGTCTGCATCTCCAGAGGCCACTACCAAGAATGGTAAAGATAAAAGGGCCTCCAGCAGCTCCAGCTCCTCTTCGTCATCTCGTGCGGCTTCACCTCGTCGTCCAGACCGTAGGAACTCCAGTTCGGATTCTAGCAAGAGTGGTACGTTTTCCACTTCATTGTATTCATTACATCGTCCCATTAATCAATATATTTTTGAATGAGTAACCAAAGTGCTCATTTATATTTCCCTTATGTATGTGTTATTCGGTTGAGAGTTGCCCGTGCTTGATATGGGCATGGACTTCTAAACTGTTTATTCCCATCGTAATCAACGTGTAGCACCTATTGAGTAACACTCTCAGTATATTTGCACACTTTGAGGAAGCCTATTGGCAGTACAATATACCATGTTTCACCTGTTAAGTGTGTGAATCAAAAAGGTTCAGAGTGGCCATCTTTGTTTTGGAGTAATTAGGTTTGAAATGAGCTAATGTATGATACTATTTGCGTTCTTTACATAAAATGTGATGGAATTTATTGTAGGACGTAGCAGAAAGGGCTCAGAAATCAGGAAATCTTCGACATCTGTCCAGAAGAAGAGGCATTATCGCAATAACAAAGATTCATCCGCTAGTCCGAGCCCCCACCGAAGATCTCGCAGAGACAGGTCAGTTAACAGTGTCACCTTTTTATGTTCATGAAACATTCCTTTCATTTGTGCCAACAAATAGTTGTTGGCACAAATGAAACGAAGCTGAGTAAAAAAAAAATATTGTGAATATGAGTATTTAACCATTAAAATGCCGAACGTCGATTTTCGGCGATTCGTGTTTTTGCGGAACTCTGGAAATCGACGGTCGTCTGTTTGTTTCGCACGGTGTCTGGGTCGATCTGTCATAATCAAACGGTGTTGTAATTTATTTATAATTATCTTATAAGTGTAATTACTCATAATTTTCATACAAACTGTTTTAAATTTTTGAAAATTTTTTACCTAAAATGTCAGATACGTCGAGTGAATCTTTGGATGGGCTGAGTGAATTTGCGGAAATAAGTGATGGCGAAATTGACGATCTTTTGAACATTGATAGTAATGATTTTGAAAGTGACGGAAGCAGTAATATACCAGTGTTTTCCAATCGTAGAAGGCAAATTGATAGTGCTGGGCTATGCCGATCAACAACGATTTGCAAGTATTGTGAGAAGGGTTTGCACACAAGATATGCAGGAAAGCGTTGATTTATTTTTCTTTTTTTTATTTGTCATTTTCCTAAATAGAAGGATTTTTATTTTCACTTTGGCGTGTTTTATTTCAATAATTTAAACACTTAAAAAATACTGAATAAATAAATAAAAATGATTAAAAACTCAAGAAACTACAACATTTTTCATGGCAATTTTAGGTATACCTACATGATATTGTTGGCAGCCAAACGGTTAATCTGCACCTAAAGAAAATATATTCTTTTAATTTTATCTTATCGGAAGTTGACAACTATCAAGCTATCTTTCCTTTGTTGGCTACTTCTCAGAACAATAATGTTGTGCTGTTTCCAAACTCATGTTCCTCGGTTATGAAGTTTTTTCCGTTTTTTTTTCTTTTGGTGCCTTTTATAATTTCTGTTTTAACATTTTCTAATACAATCAGTCCAAGGTATCTTCGAGATACATACATATTGAGTGTAAAAATCCACGTTTCCACGTCACGTAGAAATATTGAAAACAGTAGCCGTAGTGCGGTATCTACTTGTTTCAATTTCATTGTACACTTTTATTTCTTGACTATAGTCCCACTGATGGTTAGGCCGCCAGCTCATATCAACTTATGCTGCTCTTCTTAAGTATTAGAGTATTCTGCTCTAAGGGTTTCTTACAGATGTTCAAATATTTAGTCTTTTTCATGCAGATTCGTAATCCTCATTTTTTCTAGCATTATTCACTCTAAATAGTAAACACTGAAGTTCATTTCACAAACCTGCAAATGTGTCAATATTATCTGCATAACTTGCCATCAATAGATATCTAGTCATTTACTAATATGTCAATACACAGGTTGTCTAGTGCCTGGTTGATAATTGATTGAATGCATCAATAAAACTTAAAATCCTCCCTTCCATAGCAGAATCAGCATCTTTTTCGCTACTTGAAATGTCTATGAATGCTTTATTAAATTATACATTTATTATTTATATTAAAAAGTAAAGTTGTTTTTTCATGTTACAGCAGTCGCAGGTCACGGCGTTCACTAGATCGTGAGCGAGAGCGCGAAAGGGAACGAGAGCGAGAAAGGGAGAGGGAACGAGATCGAGAAAGGGAACAGCGAGAAAGAGAGCGCCGTCGTAGAGACTTGGAGAGAGAACGAGAAAGAGAACGTGACAGGGAACGAGAGCGGCGACGCCGGGAGCGAGAAAGAAGGTAGGCAGAGCGGACCTTGTTACTACCTCATCAGGGATGAATCCTCTTTGTCTAGAAATCCTTAAAATATCAGGATTCCACATAAAATTCCACCTGTGTTAATAATTTCTTTGATAAACTATGATACTGCATAGGCCTATAGATGCAAATAAGCCTCACTCAACTTTGGTTTTCTTATCATCATGTTGGAACTGGTCATGCACAATGATGCCATTGCTTTATTTTTGCTCTCTTTACTATACTAAAATTCAAATCTTTATTTTTGCCGGCCGGTATTATGAGATCTTTGCATCATTTTAATCTAATAAAAAACTGTCACTTTCATATATTTTATGGAATTAATCAACTCAAATTGATTTTTATAATAAATCTGATAAAATCATATAAAAAATCTGATAATAAATCATATAAAAAACAAAATTTGACATTTTTGAAAAACGTTTCTGAAACAGAATCGAGAAATTAAAAAGTTTTCATGAAATTCAATCTAGTTTTGTTGCACATTACCTATTTATTATGAACTCACATACACAGGTCAAGAGAGAGAAGGAGATCTATGGAGAGAAGAGAACGTGAACGCCGTAAATCTAGAAGTAGATCGAGAGGAAGAAGATCGTTAGACAGGTATCTTAAAAACAATTGCCATTTATACCCAACTTTTCGAATATGTATTTTATTCACTTTCACTGAATGATATCATTTCGTATTGTGTAGATCCAGAGATCCGAGGTCCCGTGACCGTGAAAGGGACAGAGAAAGAGAGAGGGAAAGGGAACGGGAGCGCGACAGAAGAGGTAGCAGGGAAAGGAGAAGTAGTCGAGACAGGAGAATAAGTAGGGATAGGAAAGGTAATAGAATATTTCCGACCTTTCAATTTCTTTTCATTTTTATGAATGGTATTAAACATATATTCATTGTTTTAGGTTCACGAGAAGTCGGAGGATCTCGCGACAGACATGTTTCTGAAGATCGAAAGATGTCAAAAGAGAGAGACAATCGTATCAAGAAAGTAAGGGTCTCTAGGAGTTCGAGCCGTAGTACTTCTAAAGAAAGAGTTAACGTGTCGAAATTGGCAGATGCAGCTAAATCTGTGTCCAAGCCGACCTCGTTATATTCCGACGACGAACTCAGGCCCAAACAAGATGTTGAGAAATCAGAAGGGTTGAAGAGATATTCTCAGAGCTTGTCGAGGACACCTTCACCATTCCTTAAGAAGCACGAGCTCGAAGCGCTTAAAGACAGCAATGAAAAATCTGAATCAGATAAGAATACAACAGAGTCAAAGCATTCAGATGAAAAAGTCGGCACGGTTAAAAATAAGCAACAAACTGATTCTGATTCAGATTCTGATACCTCCGAAGAAAGCGATGCAGTGAAGTCTAAGATTAAACCTAAACCTAAGCGTAAGGAGCGAACGCATAGCAAGCGCTCCAAGAAAATTAAAAAGTCTTCATCTTCGAGTGAAAGTGATTCGGAGCTTTCGTCAACGAGTGATTCTAATGATGACAAAAAGAAAAAAACAAAGAGGGTTGCGCGAAAAAAACCTGTTAAGAAAGCGAAGAAAGTCAAAAGGACGCGTTCCTCGAGTTCTGACGATAGCAGTTCTGAGGAAGAGGTAAAATCCAAACCGAACAAGTCCAAGAACAAGAGGCGTGAGGATTCGCAAAGTTCCGATGATAATAAAACTACCAAAGAAACCAAGAAGGGTAAATTGAAGAGTAGTTCTCCTGATAGACACAAAAGTAAGAAAAATAAAGAAGTGCGATCTAAGAAGGTGGAATCTAGTCCAGATGTGGAAGTTGTCGACAAAACTTATTCATTGCACGGATCGAACAGTGAAGTTGAGAGGTCTTCCAAAAATGCAAAGACCAAACGTTCTCACTCCAAATCTAGTGAGAGTTCAGAACCGGAAGTGAAGAAATCAAAAAAAGCAAAGGAACTTCGTAGTTCTTCAAAACATAAAGATAAGTCTCCCATTGTTGAGAAACCTAAATCTTCTAGAGGAAAACAAGGAGATGCTGATGGTAAATCTTCCAAGACTTCTAAAGTGACCTCTCTCTCCCCTAAAGATTCTGCACCGGAAGAGCTTCAGAAGAAAAGTGAAACTGACAGGAAATCTAAGAAGAGAGAAAAGGAAGATTCCTCATCTGACAGTGATAAGCTGTCGAAAAAAAAATCTAGAAAAGAGAAAAAAGAGTCAGGATCGTCAGATTCCGATAGCGATGAACCGAAAAAGGCCAAAAAACACACTAAGAAGCACAAGAAACATTCTAGAAAACACAAGAAGCATAAGAAACACAAGAAAACATCCAAATCTAAGAAATCAAGCTCAGACAGTGAGCCCGAGGAAACTGGAAAAGCAAACAATGAAGACTTGGAGAAAAAATTGCGAGAGAGGGCCCTCAAGTCCATGAAACGTCAAGCTAGCTTGTCTACTTCGGATTGATGGATGGAAGAAATTAAATGAATGGTAGTGTGTTATCATAAATCATTCTTTGATCAGTTTTAGGAATTAAAACAGGATATATTATTATATATGCGAAATTACAAAATATTTTGTGGGGTTCATTATAATGTAAACTACATGTATTCCATTGCGAAGCTGTTCTGAGCTCGGAGAAAGTTTGTCTCGCTGAGTACATGATAGTTATATATAAATAACTACATACATAAATATATCTAGGATCAATTCCAACATAATTCAGGAAATGATTAAACAATGTCTTGTTTTAAACTTAAGCTATGTGTTTGTATTAGTATTAATTTCTTGTCCTACTTATAATAAAGTCGTCACACAGACTGTTTGTTTTATCAATATTAAACCCATTCACAAATACTTGAATCCTTATTAAATGTGACTAGAAAGTAAAATCTTTCCTTCATTGGTCAATATTATGAATAACACTGTACGTACCACCATTCTTTAAACTTTCTTGGGGTGTGGAGCATTGAGTCATGGATGAAAGAAGTGAAGTGAGTGAAAACGAACACTATTTCTGGTAGTGATGTTTATATTATTTCTGTTTCTTGCATTTGGTACATTGTACTGTTTAATAAATAAATAAATATTAGAGTAGCATAATAAACCACTGGTCTGATATAAGTAAAGATATGCATAAGAAATAAGGCGTGTTGTGGGTCTTCGTTTGCATGGGCAAGGACAACAGATGTCAATAATAACCGAGCATATGGCTAAAACCTATAATCACTCTTGATTATGTGTACAGTAGGGTGTAAAATGCAACGCAGTATTCGCGAAGGGCGTTACAATTTGTTCTTTATCGCAAAGTTGTAATGAACAATATTAACTATTGCATAAATATAAAAATATTTATTCAAAGTGTAAAATTTGGTGTAAGGATAATAACTCTAGTCAATCAAGGAAACAAAGATTAGTAAATTATATTTTTTTTTATTACTCATATAAAATTAAAAATATTACAAAGATAACTTTTAGATATATTGTGCTAGTATTTTTTATATATTAGTGTATATGACACTTTATTATTTCATACAATTCAGGTTTATATAAGCTGTTGTTGAAATCTATATGTCTGCTTCTTAACTAATCTTGAATAGTTTTTTTCAGTGAATTAGAGTTTGGGGCCTCGTCCACTAATGTATGATAGGATGCATCATCAATCACAAGCACAGAGTTTGGTTGTAAATTGGGAATCAATTTTTCTTGCAGCCATTTCTCGTAGTTTTCTTTACTTATTTCGCTGTGGTAATCTCCAGTGATTTGGAGCTAATTTACAAATAAGGCATTTGGTATAACTCCCTCTGCATTACCAACGTGCACTATAAGTCTTGGGCCTTTAGATATGTTTCTTTTATACCATTGTCATTTCTGTCAGATCACACCTGTCCTTTTGTATGGGTCGAATGCACATGTCTCGTCATTGTATACAATTGACTTGCTTCATTCCGATACTATTTTATATTTCTTAAAAATTTCATCCTCAACAATCTTACTTCATCTTTTTCTGCTAGTGATTTGCTTGGTCTGAATTTTCTTAAACTTAAAACCCATTTTTTTTAACAATTCTGCGCAGTGTCTGCTCCTTGGGAAATATATGCAACCTACCATTGCATATGATTTATGTAAGGATTTGTGTTAAGTCTAATTAATCAGCACCAAATACATTTCCATGTTTGGAAAAGGATGAAAATAGAGAATCTTTAATTTCGTTTGGGGAGTCCATTGTTTTTGAAATGATTACTGGGTGCGGGAGGAATGTCTGGAAAAAGAATAGGAGATGAATGGAATGAGATATGCTGTGGCTTCTCAAAAAAATTAATTATTGTACACTTGCCGATCGCAAAAGCTTAAAATAAATGTTTAATTAAAGTAAAAATTTGGTCAATGACCTGAAATGATTAGCTTATATAAAAAGCAAGTAAAAAGTTGGTAGATGACCTGAAATGATTAGCTTATATAAAAGCAAGTAAAAAGTTGGTTGATGAGCTGAAATGATTAACTTACATAAAAGCAAGTAAAAAGTTGGTTGATGGACTTGAAATGATTAGCTTGTATATAAAAACAAGTAAAAAGATGGTTGATGATCTGAAATGATTAGATTATATAAAAGCACTGAATTCAGTGTCAATATAAAAGATCAGAGCCCTAAAAATGTCTGATGTGACCTTTGTAGATTTTTACGCATTTAGCAGGTTAGAATACACTCGTTAATAAAGAAGTGTCCAAGGGAAAAAATGAAGTGTTTTTATTCCAATTTTTGGTTTATGTCTGCTTGAGATTGGGATAGTTTTGAACTATTGAAATTGACAAAACATTCAAAAGTATTTTGAGTTTTGTACAGATTTTTAAAGTATAAAGGAATATGACCTAAAAGGTCTAATATTTTACATCACTGCAATGAACAAAATATCATCAGAAGGGCTGATATAAAATAAAGTAATATTGTAATAAAAAGGGTTTGGTAAAATGTATATTTTTAAAAAATTGCAATTCTTGAGGCAACTGTTTTTTTTGTTGAGTTGTAGTGCAGTAGATTATCCATCGTTGAAGACAGTGATGGGCAAAAAGTAATTGAATTGATTTCAAAGAGTAATTGATTACAAGTACCTACTGTAAACCGCATACATCGTTCAAAAACATTGAAATAGTAAGTGTAATTATATAGATGTTTTCAAACGATGTGGTATGCAGTTCATAGTAGGTACTTGGTGATTTGATTACTTTTTGCCCAACACTGGTTGAAGACTACTCATCGCATCGCATTACGGTATGTGTAAGCTTGCGAAGTGATGACAAAGGATTAAATTTTAACTAAATTCAAAATAGAAACTGAAATGACAATGGTGTGAAATGAAATGCTACAAAATTATATATCTTTATTTTATTTTTTTAAAGAATCCTCAAATATTTTCTTATAAAGTAAACGCTTTAGAAATTTCTTAAATAATATAATGGGAATGATGCCTATGTCGAGAATGGCACACTTTTTAAAAGTACATTTTATATATAATTTCTTGTAAATACATCAAAATTTATAAATCTAATGGGAAAATATTAAATTCTAATAAGAAATTTTGTATTCTAAGTATTTATAAAATCACTATTTACGGGTCACTCTGTACCCAACAATAAGGCTTGAAGATCACAAGGTTTGCCATGTAAATTTGGCTCTAGGCACAACTTTACACCATACAAGTTAGTTATATGATATAATGTTACATAATTCTCATGTTTGTTTGCTCTTCTACATTTGCCAACACAATGACCTATGGAATGGGTCATTCGTACAGTAATCACATTTGTTGCAGATTAGGAATGGAATCCTCTCTGATGCAAATTAATTACTCAAAGAATTGTGTATTTGTACCAGTGATGGAGAAAAAATAATTAAAATACTAGATTACTGTAGCAATAATAGTAATTGATTGCAAGTACGTACTGTAATTAATTACAAAGTAATCTAATTAAAAGTTAATCTGATTACATTATTAATCCGATCAACTACTGGCACGGGCATAACATTCTGTTATGATATTGCCAGCAGCCGGCACTGGGCACAAGTAACGAGGGTATTATAAAATATAAACGATAAAATAATCGATTAAATTGTAATCAGATTACATTATAATCTATTATGTAATAATCCTTGTTTGTCACAATTACAATATAATTAAATACATTGTAGTCAAATTACATTGTAATTTAATTACTTTGTAATTAAATTATTAATCTAAGTACTTACAAATTGAATTTCGCCCATCTCTGATTTGTACCTCCAAACACTTTTTTTTCAAAAAAGGACTGTGTATGATAATGTTAGATCTTGTTGGCAAACATATATAATATATCTTATTTTTCTCAATGGTAATGTTAGTAACTTGGTAAAGATTTGAAATATTCATACGTGATGCAATTAGATTAAGCCACAGTATGTACTAGAGATGGGCAAAAAGTAATCAAATTACCGACTACAAAAAGTTATCAATTACAATTACCTACTGTAAACCGCATACCACATTGTTATATTATACATATAGTATATATACACTCTGACAAAAAAGTATCCGGAAATTTGAAATAAAACGCAAAAATATTAAACTTCAATATTTATTGAATCTCCTTCAAAATATGCTCCATTTGAAGCGATACATATGTGCCAACATTTTTTATAGGCGCTTTCAGAGATGGCCTTCAGCTCCTTCTGCGAATTTTCTTTTATGGAGTCTACGGAGTCAAATCTGGTTCCCCGAAGCGGTAATTTCAGTCTGGAGAAAAGAAAAAAGTCACACGGAGCTAGATCAGGCGAATAAGGTGGCTGGTCGATGGT
>JAPMAF010000743.1:0-12531 GCA_026537445.1 Silvatares holzenthali
TAAATAAAGTGATAGCAACAAAGCTACTTAGTATTGTTTTATTTAGTTTCTAAATAATTGACAATCAATAAATATAACATTCATTCTGTTTATGATTTTTTAAAAAAAAAGATATACAACACTGAAAGTGAAGTATATTAATATGTTATACTATTTCTACTTTAAGCTGTAATATACGCTTGTATTGTATAAATGACATCATGTGCGAACTGAGATTCGAACACCAATCTCTATGTTACTGGTACACTTGTCACCTCGGCCATATGCCGTTTAAATTTATTTACCATTTGTGTCTGATTTTTCAATCCTTATCTTTCAATTCCTCTCTGAGTATTTTCCACATTCTTCTCAATGATCTCGTTATGATTGCATTTACTCTGCTTTGGTCCTTTTCCAGTCAAGAATTTACTGCTGTACACCAAGAGTACCTACCTATGATACATAATTTAGTCTTGACATCTATCATTTTATCAATATTAATTTAACTTATAATAAGTATAATGATATAGAATACGCTCATACAAAATAATACATGTATATAAAAATAATCAAATTCAAATCACAAGGAAGCAGAAAGCAGTTTTGTAAATTGGCAGAGAATGCATTTATGATAAATGTATGAGAGAAAATAAATATTGGTTTCTATACTGATTGTATAACGTTCAAATGAAATATTACATATAAGTGTAAGAATATGAAGATACTAAATTCGGGAATGTCGAATTGGAAATCAATGCCTTTAAGTATATATTCCCACATAGAAGGCACTGCTGAAGCAGGCCTATAACATTATAAGACAATATGTGAAATGAGGAAGACTTCGGGATAGAGTAGAATTAACACGGGACTTGAAGAGGCCCATATTATAGGTGGGAGGAAACACAAACGACGGTAGGTCATTCTACAGCCGGACTGTCTCACACCAGAAAGACTTAGATAATCTATTAGTTCTCATGCGCTCAATATCACCTGTGAAGTGGCGACGGGTGTTCCCAAAACGCTCTACCAAACACAGCAGCCCGAGCAATCAGAAGCCAGTTCCCGAGGGCATCTTCCAAGAAAATATCGGTAAAACTAACAGATCATCCCGACCTTTCTTCTGTGCTCTAACGGTTGAAGTCCAGCAGTTAATGCTGGATTATTTATTAAACGAAATAGTTATATAACAGTATAACATAGTTGTATAATGATTTAACTACTATACAACTATGAATTTAATTTGTTGAATTGTTACTCAAATGTGTGTGTCAAGAATTAATCTAATTCGTGGGTGGGTGAGCGTTTTGCTTGCAGTTGACTGCTCATTCAAAATTAAATAATGTAAGAATGTCAGTCGCCATCTTGATTCGCCTTCAAAGTACTTCCAAAAGGCACACAGAATGGTGATTCTAATTACATAAAATCCGTAGAAGCAATCTACCTCATTTGAACTTTATACTGTTGAATAATAAAATAAATAAAATATATAAAATTAAAGGTAAAGAATAAAAGGTCAGTAACTTGGTTACGATATTACAAGGAAAGTGAAAAAGATTTTGCCCTGTGGCTAAATCACACTGCAACTATACAAAAAGAAAAAAACCAAATCATAATTCAATTCAAAATCAGCAGTTGAAGAACGATAAAATATTTCAATATTATTAAAAGTTGAAGTAAAATATTAGAATTGTAAAAATTAATCTTCACAAAGCGCTTTTAGTATTTTGAGAAGTTAAAAGTTTTAACAACCGTGGATAAAGGACACTTACATAGGTTAACACCAAGTTCCGAACCAGTACCTTGCTAGGGGATGTTTCTTAGGCTGCGATCATGTTAGAGCTGGGATTAACGATAAGAGCAACGATAGAGCAATTCCTGTACTATAACAATAAGAGCAACAAAGAGCGACTCATTGCACTGTTCCATGAAATAGCACAATTTCAAAGCGCATTCTCTCATTTTCGTTGCTGCGTTGGTTTTAATCACAGATCTAATAGAGTCACACTCTTAATCTTAAAGAATAACTTACTAGATACTTTTTCATACCAAGTTGCATAACTTCAGCTATTTCCTAACTAAATTACCTTTATAAATATAAAACAACAAAATAGATACTTGAGCAAATTACTCTTTAATCGCAAGTTATGCTGGGACATCTATAGTAGACTTGTTCATGTATTAGACTTTACCATGGATTCCTTTGTCTTTTCCACCGGAAATAATTAAATCATCACTTTAATCAAGTGTGCACTCTTGCACAAATGACTTGTTCATGCATGCTGAAACCAGTGATGTCCTAGTGCAGTGAAACTTACCACATATCACATGAAACAATGGCACACAAGACATTCTCCAGTTTATAATCTCCAATCTGAGTAAACAAAATTGGTTACGTAGATAATATGATTTTAAAAATTATCATTTCACGCCAACAAGCCCGATCTTGCCTTAAAGAAGAGAATTATATCACTAAAATCCACCTACAGCTATAATAAACCTTAATGTTTACAAAAAACTCCACTCTAGTGGAATCTTATACTAGTTTTATCAATCCTTAAAGAACAGTAAAAGTCACTATAGTTGGCATTGTAAAAAGTATCTGGTGAGTTACATATTTATATCTTATAAAGTGGTATAATTATATAAATTATGATAATGTTAACGGCAATTAATACTATGAATAATAGATAAAATTCATAGAATATGTTTTATAGCGAGAACTTGAATGATTAGCTGATAGTAAGTAATGCCTTAAGATAAATTACGAACTGTATTTTACCAAGATTCCTTTGAACGGTCTATCTGCATTCTCTCAATCATTCTTTGCCAATTCTCCCTTGGCATTCTTTTGTAATACTTTTTACAGATTTATCAATATTTAAATTAAATGAAAATATGAAATTTACGTTCGTATACGTCATTCATGCAATAAAAAGATACATTGTCAATGTATTGCCATTTACATAAATCAGTCAATTCTTTTATGACACTCGACAGTACTCGCTCCTTCAATCCATACTTAGCTTTCACACACCATTCAAATCTGAAAAACCTCCTAATAATTGACAGTACTTGCTCCTTCGATTCATGCTTAACTTCCATACACCATTCAAATCTGAAAAACCTTATAATTTATCTTAAAGCATTTTTATAAATATTATAATAATATGTCACCCGAACAAAAGCGAGATTGTTCAGTAGAAGCTATGACAAAAGCACACACCTAACAGTTGAAACAATAGCTTTGATCATCTCTTCAGAGAATTGCTTGGACTTTGTAACTTAACTGTATCTGTAACAATATCTATTGGGAATCCTTTAGTATTGATATATTTGTATTTAGTATGGAGCTAATTTGCTTTAAATGTTTTATATTCCGATACAGACAATGATTTTTCGCTTGAGGAAATATTAAAACAAAGTTAAAATTTCAAATCATAGTTACACTTACGATTTGTAGACAGTTAATTGGTTAAACTTTTTATAACTATTTGACCAAGCTGCGAACACAGTATGCACAGACATGACATTATATCAATCGGTTGATAGTTAACCAGTCACAAAATTTTCTTGACTGATTTACCGCTTAACCAATTTTTGAATTAAACCTATTCTTTGTTGGTAGCTAATTGATTATACAAATATTTAATTGAAACGCTATCTCTGCACAATGTAGAAATGATCCAAGCAACTCTCTGTAGATTCCGAGCGTATAACTTAACACACTTAACAGTGGTAGGCACACAGACGCAGGAGAAACGTTTCACCCAACAACAACCTGTCGCCACGATGTGAAGTTCTGCAAAGTACCTGAGTAAGTGACGGCGCCGTTGACGAGGGAATCCCCTTCGGGCGTACCCTTGGCTTCCTGCTTCTCGTCCTCTCCGAGACGGTTCTGGCTCCTCCTCGGTTCCACGACGGGCTCTACAAATACATCGGGCAGAGGTGGGATAGCAAACGCTCGAGAGAGCGCGTTAGTGTGAAACAAAAACATTATTGTACAACGTGGCATTCACAAGCGTTAAGGCAACAGATGGCGGATGCAAGAGTGGGCCGATTCCGCCTCATTGTCTCCACTTCGCGTACCTTCAGTACGTCTGCTGGTCGACAGTGATACCGTATTTACAAATACAGATTGGGTAATTGTGAATGAAACAGAGTGTCGAGAATTTAAGTTAGTCACTTCTAATAACATACAAGATGCAACATACAGTAAAACTCTATATGATGAAATGTTAGTACTACTAAATACTCAACTACCTGGGATTGTGTAGCATTCTCAAGGGAACATTTACATTTTGCTTACTGATCCGTAATAACATTTCTTTGAAATCACAATTTGATTTACATAATGCATCTGCACACTTTGTATCCTTCATTGAGAGAAATGTTTTATACAGCAAATGTGTGCTTTCACTACGTCTCATTTATATTTCCTTTTCTGCGAGCGGTTATTGATTCAAGCATTCTTCAAAACACATTGCATTGCCGAATTTACTGTAGGGTCAAATGCTTTTTCGTAATAAACAAAGCCAATGGCGGCCTCCTCATTTACAGTATACTTCAATTCATTTAGTCATGATGACAGCACTAAATTGCTTCAATAATCCGCTTCGAATTAACTGACGATGAATCCTGTACCTTCTCGAATTGTTAAACATCACTATTTCAAATAGCTCCAGATATATCACTCGAATAGACGTGATCTTTCTTCTACATAATATCCTTTTTAATTGGGTTTATAGCGATCTATTGTCCAAGTCTCCAATGCACCAAGGCAGATTGGTAAAATCACTTTTGTACATTTCTCCATTTAAATAAATACAGAGAGCAAGTTTATAGAAATATTGGCGAGTTGGATCTGTTGGTGTCCTGTAGATTTTTAGCTTGGCATGTGAAGTGTATTGGTGATGATTTTAAAACTTTGCGACCACATCCTAGCGAGTAGAATTAGAGTTTTACTGCATTGTGATGTAGAGATGTACATCATAAACTACTCTGTGACATAATATTAGTTAAAGTGACTTGATATGCCATTTGTACATACATGATTTATGATCTGACAACTCATGAATAAATATGTTCACATTACATGATATTATTGCAGTTTACAATCCAAATTAAACACCTTTAGTAGAGAATGGATGTATAATAAAGCGATTTACTAAATCAAACATTGCTCAGCTTTATGTTTTGATTTATGATGCAAAGATATGATAATTTGCATTATTGATTAACAAATCTAACTAGTTCAATATCTTATTAATCCGAATATAAATCAGATATAACACACAGGTTGAATGGGAGGAAAATGAAAAATAAAACAGAACGGATGTGTAATATGGAGTTACAGATTTTTTAAATCCTCACAGAGATTTGAGTGTTCACTGTAAGGACTTTATTTCACCATTGTAGGATAGGAGTGAGGGAGAGAAAAATAGTACACTTTATAGAGAGATGTTGGATGTTAGTAGGATGTTAAGCATGTCCCATGGACAACTAGGCTAGAACTAATGTCTACATTCTGGAAAGATACGATTTTTATACGAATATTACTGGAAAGAATACTCTACAATACAGGTTCTCCTCAATGTCTCCAACATGTTTTCTGTGTCATACAAAGAGAATAGTGATGAGTGATTATTGATTACTGGTACTGGCCACACATGCCAGATATAGTATAAATGAAAATTTTCATTTATACTATATCTGGCAGATTTTCAGTAATAGATACACAAACAATCAGAACTTATTCTGCAGAATGGAGAACTTGCCTAGTGATAATCTACAAGTCCATAATATAAACTCAGTAGGCCAGAGTAAATATAACTATTTACTCAATTATGCACAAAAAATAATTTGATTATATTTTGCAAATGGAAATCAGATTCACAAACTATAAAATAGGTGTGAAAAACCACAGAAAACTACACACTATCATTTTAAGATGGTGCGTAGAAATAGATAAAGAAAGAAAATGACATTTAAATGTGAGGTTATGAGATATTTGCCATTTGTCATCAGTGCCTATCATTATTTATTTGTCATCAGTGGGCTACTAGAAGTAGGTAATATGTTTTCTTTTGCATAACACAACGAAAATAAAATAGTTCATCGGGGCAAACGTTGCCCAGAAGATAAAATGGAGCCTAGAAAAGCTTCAACTTCTTAACAAAGTCAATGTCAAAAGCTTCTGCCATTGAGAAATGTATATTAGAGCAGGTAAAAGTGGCACATGTCATCACCAAGAATAAAAAGATTTATTTGGTCAAGTCTTTAGTATTTTCGATAGCACCTTATGAAGTCGAAACGTGGACCTTAACTCCTCAAGGAGGACAAATGTGTCCATCTTAAAGAAGTTGAATGTTAGAATGGTCATTTATTACATTAAGAGAATACTGTCCTATTTTGGACATGCCGCCGGAAGGAATGGAATCAGTCTGGAGAAACTGATGTCTGAAGATTATGATGGGAACATGGAAGGTCGATGACCTAAAGGATGATCATCAGCGAGATGAGATCTTCACTCAACGGATGGAGAAGGATGACTCAGTCATGAATGAATCAACTGAAGAGATAGCCAAGTGGCACCATATTCTCTCTGGTTATTTTGATGTTACATTAAATAGACAACTTATATTCGGTAAAGAGATAAATATAGTACACAAATTGCTAAAGAAAGCGCTAACGAAGCGGGTCATGCCAGCTCATAATGTCAAATCATAAATCATGTTACCTCCACATTTCAACAGTTCCAGTACATTCCTCATTGCTCTACAAGTCCCGGTGCATTGTGCTCTTAACGGGATCGGACGAGTCCGACGCCGGCTCGGAGAGTGAAGTATGGACCCATTTGTATGAAGCGTGTGTCTTATGGTACTAGACTATTTATACGAATATTACAAGATGTTAGATCACTACAGGCAGTCCGAATGTCAATGGGGATACCTGATTTGTAAGTGAAGAACTTCAGGAAGTCCAGGTTGGCGGGGATCACAAACATCATTATCACGATGAACATGGCTGTCACGGCATCTTTCACTTTGCTGTTGGACAAAATAAAACATATATCAATATACTTAACCATTTCTGGGGGGTCTGCCAATGTTTCTTTGCTATGTTAAGTAGGTATGTTCATGCTTAATGTATTAAAAGTGTATGGATTTAACAGTTGGCTATACGAAGATCTTGCTTCTAATTTAACCTAACAAAGATACTTTGGCAACAGGTACGTAACACGTAAAAGGTTCTGTTTTCATACACCATTACAATATAAAATGAAATATTATAAGTTTAAATACTTATTTATAACAAAAGTTTTTTTGCCAATATCTGAGTTTTAGTACAGGTAGGGTGTTCTCCAACAAGAGTAGAAAATTAAGGTTTGGTACTATTTTGCTGTTGTATTTTGTTATATGACATGTTAATTGATAATACAAGCTATCCTCGTGTTCGTTCGATCCGCTCAGGGGTACCCCCCTGCTGCTATTGCTGAAAGTGTGCACCTAGATCCGAGAACATCAATTCACCACAGATCTTAGCAACTAAACATTAGACACACTAGTTTGAAGAGAATTCTGCGTAAAGATCTCAGATTATCCGCTTACAAGACTCAATGGACTCAGGAATTGAAGCAAAATGATCAACCACTTATTTATCAATTCTTGTTTGGGTTTTGGAGCAACTGGAAAATGACGGCGATTTTGCTCAAAAAATCATTTTTTCGATGAGGCGTATTTCCATTTAGGCGGTTATGTTAACAAGCAAAACTGCCATATTTGGGGCTCGGAAACTCACACGTGTATTCGTAGAGAAGCCAATGCAACCTGAATGTTTGGTGGTATTATCGGTTCATTTTTCTACGAAAATGAAGATGATAACAAAGTTACCAACAAGGAAACCACTACAGAGACATGATAACCAATATGTTTTAACCAGAAAATGAAGAACTGTACTTGGACGAGCTCTGGTTCCAGCATTATAACGCTACGTGCCACACACGCCATGCAACAATCGATCTTTTGCCATCATTGAATCGGCCAGCCGATGGCCTATCCTTTATGTATCTAATTTGTAAAGTACTCTTCGAGTGATTTGAATCATGAAATGGCTATACATAAATCATTAAACAAATACAAGGTGTGATATACTCCTTAAATATTTAGTATGGTCAGATGGATTGCCGATATTCAATATCTTTTCCTGTATTGTGTGTAATAAGTTGAGTTAAGTGTGAATAACATAATTAAGTGTGAATAACATAATCCTGTGTGATTTTTGTAAAATAATGTAACATAAATAAAGATGACGAAGCTGAGTGTAAAACACACACTAAAAGTTAATACATGAATTGAATCGAAATTAAGTAAGATGCCAAGTCTATAACCATTTCGATTTGCTACTCTTTAGATGATTTTGGTAACTCCCAACTTTACATATTTCTGTACTTTGTATTCTATCTGAAGGTCTTATGTGTAGTATGCGAAGATACAATTATGAACATGTAAATTTGGAATTAACTGGGTCATTAATTTTCTTTTGAATCGGATTTGAATTAAATTGAATTGAAACCGAATAAAGATACTCACAGGTCAGACATGACATCAGCCCATCCAGGCATGAAACCGGGACTTCTCAGGAAGAAGAGGAACACTGCCAAGATGAACAGGAGACCGGCACTCTACAGAAGATGTAAAATGCTTAGAAATAATTCCAAGAAGTTGGATCAGTTCAGCAAAACTTGTTGGTCGATATTAGAGCTTAGCAATTACCAGTTCGTGCCACGTCATCGGTCCGAGGGCGACATATTGATCATCCACTACTTTCTTGGCTACAGCTGCTCCTGTCTCACCCAGGTTCACGTCCTTGGCATCCTGGCTGTTTGGTCTGTAATGTAAAATATAGTTATTTCACGAGTTAGCCATTTCTATACACTTTTATATCAATATCCTTTATGTAACTCCTGCATGGAGGGTAACACTGAAGCATTCCTTAGATGCTGCTGATGCCCCAACATATACCACCTGTATACCATATATACCAGTATCATCTGGAAACTAATCAAATTTCCCTGTCAATACACACGTCAGTTGAAATTAATTGTTCAACTTTCTGGGCTGCTCTCTCATTTGGGTTACAAGAGAGCAACCCAATTGACGCTGTGAGGGAGGTGGAAGATTTAATGACAGGGTGAATAGCACTTGTCTTAAAGGGGTCCATGTAGAAGGAAACAGATGGCAACTAGGCCACCTTGTATAAGAATGATTTAGAGAATTTATTGGATCACATGCATTCTATATTAACTGTGAAAGAGTGATGGTCATATCTTCCATAGTTCTATCAAACACAGCTAGATGAATCAGTGATCTCTTTCATTCCTGAGAGCATCTTCCTTGAATATATTTTATTACAATATGGAAGACGTTAGGTGAATAATGTCAAGGATTAAAAATTGAAAACACACATGGTTTAAGTTGTGGAGATATTAGTTGGTTTCTGGTTTGGAAAAATTCTGTTTAATGCATTCAATTGAATCTAAACGAATGCACCTAATTATGTGTGTCCAGAAAATAATTATTTACCGGAACATTCCCATGTAGTGGACCTGGAGAACGACCCAAATAAGGAACTGCATCAGCAACATCGGGGGTACGTTGTACAGCATGAACGAGGGGAAATCAATCTGGGGCGCGTCTGGGAAATATCTGGAAAATAAAAGTGACATTATTTCACAAAACAAACAACATATGCCGTTCATAAAGGGCTTAAGCCTCGGGATTATGTAGATCTCATTATTAAAAAATTCCAACATTCTCTTCGATTATTTATCATTTAGCAATTGGACGATATGACAAATAAAAGAAAAACACAAGGAAAAAAAAATAGGTGGAAGTAAAAAGGAAGAGGATAAATCATAAATCCTTATTCCTTTGTCCCTATCAAAGGATAGGGACAAAGGAATAAGGATTTATGATGATACGGAGAGACGTGTTAAAAATATATTTATTCAACCCTCTATTCCTGTTAAACCCTGGTTCCATAATTTCACGTCTATTTCTAAACAATGCATCTCATCCATCACTAGAATGAGATTGGGACATTCTAGTTGTCTCAGTAATCTTGCCAGATTTCATATTGTTGATTCTTCATTGTGTGATTGTGGGTTTGAAGAAACACTCAATCATATTTTTTTAGTGTCAATAGATCGAATGAGTGTAAAACGGTTTTGTGTGGAACCAATGTTCCAATCTTAGCTCGAGAGGCCGTTATTAATATAAAAGAAAGTTGCATATGACACTCCGCGCATCGAATGCGTGTATTCGGGTTTTTTGAGAAAACCAATGTTCAATAATTGTTGTATTATTGCCGTTATTAATATATAAGTTAAAGAAAAATAAATAGTGCTTGTTATGTGCATCGTGGCGTTTTATTAGCCTACTGAGCACCATGTATCGTGGTCCGGTTCTCTACACACCAGTTTTCTATGAGAGGCAGAGTCCGTACGCTTCTTGGGCCCAGCGAGAGAGGACGACTGCTGGAAGCTGGGTTTGTAGCGAACAAGACGCAATATGTAGTGTAGAAATAGAGTAAGATATTGATATATCTCACTCTTGGTGAGTATTTTGATTAATTAATCAAATTATTCCAATCATCACACATAATTTCTCTCTGCGTTACTAGCAATTTGTAACAGGATTGTTTGATCAGGATCATTGTTTCTGCTCCATATGTAGGGACTGGGAGTATACACTGGTTAGAGATGATAAGAATTTCATTCCCAAAAATGGATTTCCTACTAGATTTGTTCTTTGTTCGATCTCTGCGTTTTGACTGTCTCTATTGTGATTTTGTGAAAGATATACATAGTATTCTATAGATAAGAGTCGTCCACTCTTGTTCATGCTGGTTATCATTTTTGTCTCACTGATGAGTCCAATCTTAGTAGATTCTACTTTGAGATCAACTGTTTCAATCATATCATTTAGATTCTTGGAGATGAGTGTCTGGTTACATAGTAAGATAAGTATCATTACTAACCCTTCATAGATACCCTTGAATGTCAAGTTGGTAGCTGTGCCCACAACTGTTCCAGTCCCGCCTGAAAATGTAAAACATACAAATTTAATTGAATTGTTTATACATGTGTATTTATTACAGTTGTGATAAATACACATGTATAAACAATTCAATATTTATGATAGTTAACGCTTGCGCTAGATGCTGTTGAAGAGTATCCACAAATCCATGCAGTCCAAAAACAACGAAAACACCTCACCATTGGTGATTAAAGATTGACTGAGGTCTCTATTCGTCGGTCTCTCCCTTCAATCGATTTGTTCAACAGTGAAGATCCCATTGACTCCTTGATTTGATATGTTTATCTTGCTGATAATCATCCCCTAATCCATTGACCCTCCTTGTTCCCAGTTGCCATCAGCTTCCTCGGACTGTCTCCAAGCCTCCTACCCATATGTCCAAAACAGGACAGTATTCTTTTCTTGCATATAGTAGACAGTTTTTTTCTAATGTTCAGCTCCTCCAGGATGGATGCATTTATCCTTCTAGCATTATAAGATATTCCAAGTATTCACCAGTAGCACCACATCCCAAAGGTGTCCAACAGTCCTCAGTAAGTCTTGTCATTTCAATGTGCTGATTTTAAGATTTATTTTAAGTTTGTTAACGTATATTTACCGATGGAAGCGGCGTATGCGATGCTCAGGAAATAGCAAATAGTGGTTTTGCTTGGCATCGGCGGCCTGGAAAACACAGAATGGTGAGGATATCGCAGTGTTGAGGTAGAGAAGTATTGAGCAAAGCTTGATTAAGCGTGCGCTAAAGCAGTATTCCAAGTGTACCCGGCATACACACATACCTTGGTCTATTCCACAATGTTGTACATAAAAAAAATACAAATATATGCTCATTATATCCGCAAACATTTAATGACATATTTTTGATGATGATGACTATGAATGATAATTTGTGGAATGTTTAGAGACTCTGGAGAGAGAAACTCCTTATCTAAACACCATGGTCTACTTTTTATCGAAGATTACCAAAATACTTTCAAATGAATTTCGAAATCGAGATGGGAGTTTTTTCTGGTGAAGGACAAAAGAGTTGCTATTGCTGGTGAAAATACCGTGCTTTGATATGTATAAAACATATCGCCATACTTTTTCTTGTCAAATCGTACTAAGTTACCATGCGGAATTCAAGCAAGATTTATCACTCAGTATGTTAATATCGGTTAATTTTGTTGTCATACGTTGAGTGCTCTGCAATTTATACAATTTTAAAATTTGAATTAAGTTCGAACGAAATTTCATATGTCGAATCGCTAGACATGTTGCAGAAGATAAATCATGTGTGTCAAAAACACAAGCATATAAATGATAAAAAACATTAAAGGAAGGCCTAAAAGTGGTACTTAATTTGCCTTACTTAGTCTCAATTGCCTTGCCTCAATTGCATTTGCCTTACTTAGTCTCAATTGCCTTGCCTCAATTGCATTTGCCTTACTTAGTCTCAATTGCCTTGCCTCAATTG